>JADBJO010001731.1:317526-345026 GCA_016801955.1 Conus betulinus
ATGCAACATGGACCCTAACACCCACGATGTACTGTCTGTTATGTCGGTGTGACACAAGCTGGACACGTAGATAAACATTAAGCTGTCAGTGAGTGATACAAGCCGGATATTGAGGCCTACATTAAACTGTTTAACATGCCGGTGCTCGGTTATAAACAAGATACTAAATTTTTACATCAAACTGACTCTTAGGTAATTGTTTGACACAAAGCTGGACCTCTGAGGATTTTATCAAACTGTGTTAGGTCATTGTGTCATACAAGTTGAACCCTGAAGACTATTGCAAACCGTCTGTTAGGTCATTGTTTGATACAAGCTGGACCCTAAGATCTACATTTAACTGTCTTGTATGTCTGTGTTGTGTTACGTTAAGACACATCAATCCATGATAAGTTACTGGCCATCAAGATTTATTTCTCCCCGAAAATTTAATTCTCCAGAGGACAAGTTTTGCAACTTTAATGATAAGGTGAATCACACTTGCCACGGGGTCTCGCTTACAAATCATTATTCTTTTGACTACATGGTGTTCACTTTGAAACTCGTCAGACAGGCAGGTCACAGGTCATTTTATCCTTTAAGTCCAGACTCTAACCTTCTTCGAGATCGGATGAGACCTTAAAGAGAGATCCCATATATGATTCAATGCATTATAATAATAATAATAATAATAATAATGTATAATACTTATATAGCACATTTCTTGTTATACAACTCAATGCGCTTACATCCACCATTTGCACTTATTCATACAATATTCATGCACACAGCAAAAAGAAAATACACATGGCAAACGCACCTACATGCATAAACTGCCTCACTCGACTAGTTGTGGAGGAATTTAGGAGAGACCTAGTCATCTACAGAAGAGAATGCGCTTTTTTGAAGAGATACGTTTTTGAGCTCAGATTTAAAAGAAGAAAGAGTAGGCTGATTACGAAGGTCTTCAGGGAGGGAGTTCCAAATAGAAGGTGCTCTAAAACTGAAGGCTCTTTCGCCAACAGATTTCAGAGAACGCTTAGGGATTTTCAAAAGTTTTTGTGAAGAAGAGCGAAGGGTACGAGAGCTTTGGTAGTGCAGAGAGAAGAAGAGAGATAGTGAGGAAGAGATTCATTGAAGTGGCGGAAAGCAAGAACTGCCAGTTTAAATTGCCACCGATACTGTATGGGAAGCCAGTGCAGTTCCATCAGCATGGGAGTGATGTGCTCATACCTCCTCCTCTTCAAAACAAGTCGTGCAGCGCTATTTTGGACTCTCTGCAGCCGAGCAATCTGTTCTGCGGGAAGCCCAGCATAAACAGAGTTGCAGTAGTCCAGTCTTGACATCACCGTGGCACAGACTAGCCTGACAGCTACTTCCCTGGATATAAAGCGTCGGATGGAAGCAATACGTCTCAGCTCTAAAAAAGATGAGCGACAGACTACAGATATTTGATTCTGCATGGTCAGACACTGATCAATGGTAACACCAAGGTATTTAACAGAGTGATTGAAAGGCAATTCAGTGCCATCAACAACCATTGACTCTGACTCAATGAGTTTGAGGCAGGAGGAGGTTCCAACGGGCATGACTTCAGTCTTTTCACACATTTAATTTAAGCTTATTACTTGTCATCCATTCCTGCACACTGCTGATATACCGAGACACCCCAGATTGAACAGAAACAAACTCATCAGGTGTGCCACTCTTAGAAAGCTCTGTGTCATCAGCATACTTGTGAAAATCACAATTATGGTCCGAGATAACATCCGACAAGGGCTGTGAGTACAATGTAAACAACACTGGGCCCAATACTGACCCCTGAGGTACTCCATATAAAAGAGGTGACGAAGTAGACCTTACACCACCCACACACCACCGCCTGCGACCTATCTCTGATGTATGATTCGAACCACTGGAGAACTATCCCATCAACACCCAAAGTGACCCTAAGCCTTTCAAGTAAAGTAGTCTGATCTAGCGTATCAAAGGCAGCACTCAGATCAAGCAAGGCTACGAGAGAAACAAGTTTCCTGTCGGATTGCACAGTAACCAGTCGAGTACGCTCAATACAGCAGTCTCAGTGCTATGATTCTTCCTATAAGCAGACTGACAGGCCTCAAGAAGGCCATGGTATGAAAGATGAGTCTGAAGCTGCTTCAGCACAACTCTTTCAAGGATTTTTGAGAGGAATGGGAGGTTGGACACCGGTCTATAGTTCTTTAACTCATTAAGGTCTAGTCCTGGCTTTTTCAAGAGAGGGGTAACGATTGCCTGCTTAAACTGAGGAGGTACTATGCCTGACGAGAGAGATTTGTTTACAATGTTTGTAATCACGGGAATCAAATGAGAGGCACACCGTTTAAGGAGGGAAGTAGGGATGGGGTCAAGGACACAACTTTTGCTGGAAGATTCACTTATGAGATCGGCGATCAGTTTTTCATCCACTGGATTAAAAGTACAAAAAGGTGGTCCACAGTATTTATCGTAAAGGATTGGTTGGGAAGGATTGCATCAAGATTGTCACGGATGGTTTTGATTTTATCAACAAAGAATTCGCTAAATTGTTGAAAGATTTGAAAAGAAGGAATGTTCGTGGACAAACTTAATTTCTTTTTGTTTGCCAAGTAGTTCATTTGAAAGAGAAAAACAACTTTTGATGAAGAACAAGAGTCAATTTTATCATGGTATTATGACTCTCTGGCATCCTGGGAGGCAGTCCCCTGCCTCACACCTGTTCGCTGCAAAGATCTGGCGGTGGATGGTCAATCGGCTCTTTCTCCAGCGTCTCTCGCTGCGCCGGCGTTGGCGTGGCGTCGAGCAGCTCTCACGTCCTCAGAGAGCCAAGGAGCTGAGAGACGGTCAGTAACACACCTAGTCACTGCAGGCGCGTGTCGGTCCAGGGCTTTCCTGAAGGCCATCGTTAAGCACTTCAACTAATTGTGTGACATCTGCATTGCTTTGCTGTTTATGCATGCCCTGAGCAAAACTCTTGACCTCTTGGTCACACGCAATGCTTCATGTTCCTTGACGTAACAAGTCTTTTCCGAGGAGGGGTGTGGAGATCTTCAAACTACACACAACAACATAATGGTCTGAAAGACTAGCATAGTCAAGAACTTCATCCACAGAGAGAACGCTGTCTTCAATGTTTCCCACCACCCAGTCAAGAATATGGCCATGTTTGTGTGTTGGTGTCTGAACAACTGAGACAGGTTGTGATCAGTCAGTAGAGTCTTTAGACGAATCACTTGGCGATCTGAATAGTCATCATAATGAAAATTAAAGTCACCAAGATAACAAACAGTATTACGTGTAGCTGCATAAGAGGATAAGAGATCTGGAAACTCCTGTAGGAAGGCAGAGTTAGACAGCGTATTGGACTTACTTGGCGGAGGTCTGTAAACACAAACTAAAGAAACAGTAGCAGCAGTGCCTCGTAGTTTCATTTCAACACACTCAAACGAACGAAATTTCACAGGAGTGAAAGAAACACAGCATGAGAGTGTTTTTTCGAATCATGAAGGCTAATCCACCACCTCGTGATCCAACACGAGGAAACGAGTGGAAATCATAATCATAGGGGGTCATTGCAGCGATGTAGGACTCGTCACCACGATCGTACAACCAAGTTTCACTTTCTTATAAAAGAACAAAAACTGCCATTGTGTATCGGACTGAGGGGCGATTCCTGCTCTATGCCACCTGTCCGACCCACACACACACACACACACACACACACACACACACACACACACACACACACACACACACACACACACACACACACACACGCACACACACACACACACACACACACACACACACACACACACACACACACACGCACGCGCATACACACGCACGCACACACACTAGCTCGTGACAAACACACTTGCACAATGTCTGTGTTTGGATGACATTTCAGTAGAGAGTGAGTCATACGCACCATTCACTTCAGCAAAGGAAACATCGTTGCCGTGTGTGAACGCCTCTCTGTTGCATAAGTTTAATCTGATGCTGTGTATGAATGGATTTCTCAGATGAACAGCTTCTCATTCTGTCTGTCTGATTGTCTGTTTGTCTGTCTGACTGTCTGTCTGCCTCTCTCTCTCTCTCTCTCTCTCTCTCTCTCTCTCTCTCTCTCTCTCTCTCTCTCTCTCTTTCTCTTTCTCTTCCTCTCTCTCTCCACGCATCTTCGCTCCATTTTCTTTTTTAAATGAATAGGGGCAGCAGTTCCAGGCTGTTCTCAGATGTGTTCCGTTTCCCCCTCATCCCTTGCTGCTAGAATGGAAGCAGTCTACGGTATGGTGGTGGGCGTGAGAGTGAAATCAGACCTCGTTTTGCTGAAATAGGCTACTGATCAGTTCCCCCCTTCTTTTTAACTGACGGTTGAAGTTGATTCGTAAAGGTATTATCTCACCACAGTGCTGTTCCACACTGGCACTTTGCCGTGAATATTGCAGACACAGAGAACCAGCTCACGTCTTATTCACAACCATCCCTTCCAGGCCACCTCACCACTCCCTCTCAGTCGTTCACTTGAGAGAGTAAGTATTGAGTCAGCTTTTTTTTTTCTCTACCGAATAAAGGAGATGTATTGTCGGTGCCCTTTGATAGATATGGCAGAGCATAAACAGATTCCTTCATAAACTCTAGCCTACAAAGATGGCATTTATCATGTACCTTTGGATTAGAGATGAATGGGATCTTAAACAAAAGGAAGCTGAATTAGATAGTATAATGCACGATCTTCGCCTTCGTTTTCCATCTCTGTCTGTTTGGTTCACAATGTGTGTGTGTGTGTGTGTGTGTGTGTGTGTGTGTGTGTGTGTGTGTGTGTGTGTGTGTGTGTGTGTGTGTGTGTGTGCGTGCGTGCGTGTGTGTGTGTGTGTGTGTGTGTGTGTGTGTGTGTGTGTGTGTGTGTGTGTGTGTGTGTGTGCGTGTGTGTCTACGTGATTGGCCAATTTATTAGCCTGAGATTGGCGAGAAGAGTGATGACAAATTATCTACTGTCCTTGCTTCTGTTCTCTCTTCTGATCTGTCCTCACTTCTCCACTCCGTTTTGTTTTTTGTTTTTCACATGGCAATTCTCCTTCTTCAGCAATGATGACATCTAGTATCAGATGCCATCAGTGCTGAAGAGCACACTGATTCTACAAAAAACAGAAATGACAGAAGTACAATCGAACAGACCTTTGGTGGTGTACATGCATTCTGTGCAAAACATATGCAGCACCGGATGGACTTCTACAACATCTTCATAGATTTCAAGGAGGCATTCGAAAGGATGTAATAGGAGATGATATGGCCCATTATGAAGAAACTTAACTTACTAACACCATCCAGCAGCTGGAATTCAAAGTGACCAGTACGGTACTCATTTACAGCGCTATTGGCTACTACACGTGGGTTTTCGTCAGAGCTGCTCCCTGTGCCTTTTACTTTTTAACACACTCAAAGAACGCCCTATGACTGATGCACTTAAAGATTATGTCGGTACAGTCAGCACAAGGTGGAAAAAAAAAAAAACATGTCAAACCTTCTATGGCCTCGCGCAGGCAGTGAACAAGAAGCTTTTTGAAAGATTGGATGAGACATCAAGGTATAGCTGGAAATCAGTACAGAAAAAAGTTATTTGGTATCCACAACACCACCATCAACATTGATGTAACTTTCCACCATCGGAAACTGGGGCTGAATATCTGTCCAACAGTTCACGTACCTGGGACCCATCACACGCAGTGAGGGATCCAAACCAGACATCCTCTCAGAAGCAGCAAAGGTAACAGCTGCACTGTCCAGCTCAAAGCCTGTTTTGGAAGGACAAAGGCATCTTCATGACACACAAGTTTAGGCCACAGCGTGTACAGGTACATTCCATCTTTATGTCCGCGTGCAAGACATGAAACCTTCACAGTGGATCTAGACAGAAAAATCCAAGCTTTCGAAACGGGATGTTAGTGCACGATTCTAAACATCAGAGACACTGCTCAATTCACCATCCAGAAGTGCATCAAATCATAAGGCAGCACATAGGACCGTGGGAAGGTGTACTGACATTAGTCAGGGAATGAAAACGACGTTGAAATGGCCATGTAACAAGATCAACTGGCCTTACTGAAACAGTTCCCAAGGGAACTGTTAAGGAGGGAGACGGAGGGGAAAACAGAAGAACGGATAGACTGACAACACGACAGAGTGAACAGGAAATACATTTTTGAGGAGACTCAGATTTTGGCACACAACCGAGAGACTGAAGGAACCTGCTGAACTATTCTTCAGGGCATTGCATCAATAACTCCCCTTCAACTTAAGGCGAGAATAATTGTCCAATAGATAGCCATGTTGTGAGTATTCTTTCAGGTACATTTGAGGTCTGTAAATTTGTAATGTTCACAACAGCTACATTTATCACAAAAATCAAGCTCACCTGCACCATGTATGCTATATATTAAGTAACTTTTACTGTACACCTTGTTTTGTGTATTTGGTCGTATTTGGGTTTGTTTCAGTAACCCCGGAATCCGCTCAATCTGATCAGCATATCTGACGTTTGTGAGAAGTCTCGGTAAACCACTAACCAGCATGCAATCCAATCCATAAAACCAACAACTTTGGCTGTTACAGTTCGCACGGAAAGTCAAAACACAGCTGATGGAAAGAACGATCAAAGAACGTGAGGCAGAGAGTTCGTCGGAAAGGCAGAAGCTATCAGCTTGATGCTGCAGACTGGGTGGGTCTATCTTAGATTTGGAACAATAGTGATATCTCCTACACGTAAACGGAGGATCCTCAGGAGAGTTGAGAAATATCGACCGCCCTTCGTCTTGGATACTAGGAGTCAAAACGAAGAGAAGGGAGCAAACTAAAAGCATAAAACTCGAAAGATTATTTTCTGTAGTTTCTAATCTCACCTTATGCCAGGATGTTTGATCTTATATGTAAAAGATATTCGTCATCATCAGTTTCAATCATGATTTAAAGCAGTGTTGATCCTCTTGTAGAAAATGCGAGGCAAATAAAATCAAGAAGATTACAGCTTAATTAGGCATGATGAGCTGAAAATATATTATTTGAGATTGGTTAATTTCTATATTCTAAGTTTTATATTCTAATTATACACCTTTCTTCTGAGAACAGAACGAGCATCAATTGGAAGGAAAAAAAAGCAGTGAAAAAGATGAACCACACTGCGGACAGCAAAACAGGCATCCAGAACATTACCATTTCTACACAGAGGACATATAGTGCTTCATCTCTGTCCTGGAAACCCAAGCCTTCATATTTGTTTTGGAACATATGGCCGCCATGTCTGCTGTTGCTAGGAGGCTTGGAAACATTGCCACCATATCTGTTATGCGGCGTATCAAGGACAACAACTCTTCCCACATGTCATTCTCATGGCACTTGCTGGGACTGACTTAACATTGTTGTACGTGAGTCTGTTCCCTCAGTGGGTTTATTATATTTTTCACGTCGATGTGTACGCTATGCATATTGCTGTATGCAAGTTGTGTATGTGGCTCCTGTACGCTACCAGCATTACGTCTTCCTGGCTGCTGACCTGTGTGACAATACAGCGAACGATGGCAGTGAAATGGCCGCACAAGATGAGGATGGTGTGCTCCCTGCAAAGAACCTGGATTGTCGTAGCTGCTGTTGTGGCCTTCGTCTGTACTCTAAATTTTCACTTTGTGTTTGGGATGGTTATATCCGAGGACAACAGGTGCACATTTAGGTCCGTCGAGTACGAGGACTTTGTCTTGAATGTCTGGGCGTGGGTCGACCTGGCATTGTATACTCTGCTTCCTTCCGTATGTCTTCTGACTTGTGACATCATATTGTCCACGACCCTGTTCACGGCTGCTTCCAGCACGTCCATGGCCATGTCTACAACCACAAACAGCAATTCATCACACAAAAACAGTCGTAGAAAAAAAACCGCTTCTAGGACAACAATCATGATTCTAACACTGTCCTGCACATTTACAGTTCTGACCATGCCTGTATGTATTTTCTCATTTATTGTATTACTACGCATACACCAATACAAGCCAAAACGCCGACCCGAAAGAAAAAGCGTCATTGGTGGTTGCTGTGAGCATGCTTCTGTGGTACACGAACAGTGCCGTCATTTTCTTCTGTATTGTTTCACAGGGACCAAGTTCAGAGGAGAGTTCTTGAGATGGATCTGCTGTGATGCCCAGGTGCAGTCTAATGCGTCTATCAGAAAGTCATGACCGGTTTTCGTGTAGAAAGAGAGACAGTCAGGGAAATGTATTAGATGACCAGAGACTGCAGTATCTCTGTGATCAGATGGGGAGATGTGTCAGATGACCAGGTACTGCAGCATCTCTGTGATGAGATGAAGAGATGTATCAGATGACCAGAGGCTGCAGCATCTCTGTGAGGAGATGATGAGATATATCAGATGACCGGGGACTGCAGCATCTCTGTGATGAGATGAGGGCAGATATGTCAGGTGACCTGGAACCATTGCGTGATCCTCTTCCACAAGGTATATAATAATTATTTTTGTGACGCCTGTAAAGTCTACAAACTCTACAGCTTCCTTTCTTTCAAATCTCCATACTCTAATCTGTGTACAGCAAGTTTTGACGGACACGCTTATTCTTAAATTCCTCTTATAGACACAAACCATTTATGTGTATTCATAGTAATGGTATATGTGAACACAGCCAGGACGAAGCTTTAAATCTGAGAAAATAACATTGCAATTTTGCAGCAGCTTCCATACATGTGACACGTTGAAAGCGCCGAAGGAGTTTACATTGTGCTAAAAGCGTGAGCGAGAGAGAGAGAGAGAGAGAGAGAGAGAGAGAGAGAGAGAGAGAGAGAGAGAGAGAGAGAGAGAGAGAGAGAGAGAGAGAGACAGACAGACAGACAGGTAGACAGACAGACAGAAAAGAGACAAGCATAAAGGCACAAAGTTTCACGTATGTGTGTATATATATATATATATATATATTTTTTTTTTTTAAGTGTGATTAAAATGGAGATTAAAACCAACACAATTGTTTCGAGCAATGGCTCTCGTCAGGGTATATATATATATATATATATATATATATATATATATATATATATATATATATATATATATATAATATATACTCTTGCATTTTGCTTATGTATATTGCTGTTCTGATGTTCTTTTAAATGAATCATGTTCCATTTGCAATCAAATACAAGTTAAAAATCAGGATTACGAAAACGCATAACAATAATATAATAACAACAAAACATAATCATCATGATCATCATCATAATGATCGTAATCGTCCTCGTCGTCATTACCGGTTAATGAGCATTAAACATGTTTCTTTGTCAACCAAAGACATACATAGGATAGCAATAACAACAAAGGGCAACCACTTGGGAACGAAACGGATAAATGAAAATAAAATGACCGAAACAAGCAAATGAATTACTCAATCAAAGAAAAAACACTACTGGGCCGTTGCAATCTCGTTTAGAAGACTTGCCAAATTAATGTATTAATCCAATAAAGAAGAATATGGGAGCACTGTGTAAGAAACGTTGTGTTTGACATGCTTAGATAAGCTGCATACTTTTCTATTTCATATGTAGCTTTCAAATACACAATAAAAACTTGAAATAACGGTAAATACTTGTCATGTTTACATTTGTAAATATAGAATTTGGCATGCAACAAAATTAATCTTAAATAAATGTCAGCGAACCGCCCAGAGAAACGTGGACAAACGAGTCACAAGACAAACCAAAACGCGTTTCGACCTCTTAGGTCTTCTTCAGGTGCAACAAACATGAAACAAATAACGAAAATGCACTTAGCTTTGATCGCTTCTGTGTTCAGCGCAAGAAAGAAGGCGTTTTCATTCAACGCCTTCTTTCTTGCGCTGAACACAGAAGCGATCAAAGCTAAGTGCATTTTCGTTATTTTTTTCATGTTTGTTGCACCTGAAGAAGACCTAAGAGGTCGAAACGCGTTGTGGTTTGTCTTGTGACTCGTTTTTGCCCACGTTTCTCTGGGCGTTTCGCTGACATTTATTTAAGATTTGTTTAGATTTCCGCCTGCAGTCGTTTCACTTTGCAACAAAATTAAATCAAAAGATCTATCTGATCTAAAATTATTGTCACAGCCAAACGGGACAATATTTTCATTCAGCAGTAGCTTCATATCTTTGCATTTTCTGTCTTCTGTGCTTCGATATTCTTGCCAGTAAGTTTGCACCTGAGGGCAGTGCGAAAATAGATGTTAAATATTTTCTTTTTCTCTCTTACAAAAAGGAGCAATTTTCTGAATGTTTTGCAAAACAATAATGGGTTCCGAGGGGCATAGGTTCGAATCCCAGCCATGGCTCGTCCCGAGATGGGGGGGGGGGGGGGGGGGGGGGGGGGGGGGGGGGGGGGGGGGGGGGGGGGGGGGGGGGGGGGGGGGGGGGGGGGGGGGGGGGGGGGGGGAGGGGGGGGGAGCAGGAGTGACATCCGGGAGTCATGAACCGGGTGTGACCCAACCCCCCTAGAGTGTCAGGAGTTAAGGGCCGAAAACACTTGCTTGAAGGGGGCTTCTCTTCTGAGGACTCTGCTGCCACGCTCACCACGAGTTTCTTTCTACTCCCAACAATATTAATAATTCTAACCTGAAAAACCACATTAACTTCATGTCTTTTGTCTGTCAGATTTTCTGAAAAGTTTTAGCCCACATAGCATCGTTTTGTCATTTGCCATTCCAGCTGTGTCAAGAAATTGGCTCAGGGGTGTCTTGATTTATGAAATCATAATAAGGTGAGCCACTCCTTGAAACTGAACACATCATTTCTATTAGTTTACTTGACTCACCTTCTTCACCATAATTTATTTCTATTCCAACTTCTTTCGAATAATGATACACATCACTAACATAACCGTTATATGTCACAAAATCTGTATTGATGTTATATCTTTTAGCAAAGGACTAGAAACTCAAAAATGACCATTTTCATTTAAAGATTCACTATGCAGAATACACCTTATTCGATCCAATTAAAAAAAAAAAAATCTGTCCCCAATCCTCAAATTCGTGTTGAAAAACAAAGGCTCTGAATAGAGTTCTTCTGCAGTTTTGACACACAAACAATCCTACCTAGTTCTTTATATCCTTTGGATACATCTGTCTAGAAGTTATTTACCTTATCAAGCCCAGACAGATCAGCACCTAATTTATAAATAATTTCTGCTTTGTAAAGTGATGAAAAAGTGCTTTCTTCCACCTATGATTACTTGATCAAAGTGTACGAATCCAATTATTGTTTCCATATGATTGGTATTCTTATACCCCCGTGCTGAATACTTTTTACAGACGTTTTCCGTTTGTTTGTTTGTTTGTTTTCGTTTACCCCATACAAAGTTAGATATAAATTTCTGAATTTCGTCAGTTATGTAGCCTGGTGGGTTCGGTGATAACAACCTTAGATGGGTTGGTTTTGATAAGATCATGGAGATAAGTATTGCTACTCTGCTGAGTGGTGTCATCTGCCTCTTTAGCCAAATGTTATACAATGTCCTTATACAATGTTTTTTTCTTTCTGCAAACTTTTCTTCAAGATTCATAAATTTTGCAATTTTTGAAGTCACTCGTAAACCAAGTACCCAACATTGTGAAATTAGGAGGGTTCCATTTTATATTTAAAGGTAGCATATATATTTCGCGGGCGAGTTTCGTTTACTTCTTAACCATATTGCATTTGCTTTTTTTCCGCATTTAGTAAACGTCCTGACACTTCCAAATTTTCCAATTGTCATGATCGATTCTTCAAATGATTTTCGATCACCTTCTTATAGTAGTTCAGTATCGCCTGCATACTGTCATATTTTGTTCTCAGTACTACCTATTTTGATTCCTTTTATGTCTTCATTTTGTCTTATCATATTGGCAAAAACTTCCACACAAATAACAAACAAATACGATGAACTTAAATCTAGGTAGTCCGTCATGTTTTCTACTACTTGCTCCTGTGCTTTAGGATTATTGTTATGTCTATAAATGTAACAGTCTAAAGGGTAGTCACGGACCAAATTCCAATCACCTCCGATAATAATATTTTCGGCTCCAACTTCCCTGATATATTCTTTCAGGTCTATAAAAACTCAGGCTCAACACGGTTGGGGTCGTAACTACTATCAATGAGACATCTTTTTATCCATTATTTTAACTGATGCAAACATATAATTACCTGCAGTGTCTTTGTGAATCTTTTTTAGCTGAAAGTCAAAATTATTATTGAATAAAATATGCCCCGTGGATGTAATTGTGGGATGCATGAAAAAAACTCTTATAACTCCATTCTGCACGGATATGATTGTCTAATTTTGGTTTAAAATGAGTATCCTGGCACAAATATGTTGAAGATAATGTCCCTTTTAAATAATCAAATACATCTCTTCACTTTTGTTGGTTGGCCAGACCCTGACAGTTCATGCATGCAATGGTTATTTTGCTGCTCATATTGAGACCAAAGCTTACCATGGGTGATACTAACATTAGGACACCTTACAATACTGACATATATAACCGAACCAAAATGAACAATGAAAATCAGAGCAAATCAAGTCAAAAACAACAGTTGCTCCACAGAAGACGTCGGCCATATTCAAATCAGAACTTTTCACACAGCCATGCAAAGCGGCACATGCTAAGAGCGGCTTCAAAATATCAAAAACGTACAAGCAGCAAACAACACAGTAAAACATATTTCATCAATTCATCAAATCATCAAATACCACCGAGGGGATTTCTGTTGAAGCAGACATGACACCATCTTGCTAACAGAGACCGGGGTGTTCTCAACAGGCAAGAGAGACAACCCAAACCCAAGACTGGTCACAAAGTATGACTCAAGGTTACCATCTAAAAGACAAACAATTAAACAAAATTTACATGTCCTGTATTCCAGTCCCCAAAACAGGACCATTTTTCCTGAAAAGATGCTCATTGGTGCTGATGGGAGAAGGCGCAACTTGGCAAAAATGTACAAACCTACAGTACCACGTCGCCATCCTCTCCATGGAACCATGAACAGACCTAAATTTTTTGTATGCCATGCCCGCCGATGTGACTTTTGTGCACATTCCAGTGACCTGAAGGTGCTTAGAAGCCCATGGGGTGGGCGCTACTGGCCCACCAGACAGCACCTCACCAGCTCGACAAAAAATACCATCTACGTCATCAGATGTCAGAACCATCCAGACTCATGGTATGTTGGGCCCACCAAGGATCTCAAAAGAAGGTGGGCCAATCATAAATGAGACTGCTACAAGAAAATGGCCCAGCGAAGTGGGGTTGCCAGACACCTCGCCCAGACTGAGCACCCTGAAGATAAAGCTCTGCCCTGTCATCCATCCCGTCGAACAAGTTGCATCTGGAGGCAATCTCCTAGACGGGAGACTTACTGGCAGGTCAATTTGGGGACTGTCTTTAAGGGTCTTAACTCCCATACAGAACTCAACAGCATGCTCAGATTGAAAAACAGGGTTCTGTATCGGAAGGGTACAGTGAAAGGTGGACGCTACATAGTGCAGTGGAAGGTGGAATATTCAGGGTGCAGTGGAAGGTGGACTCTTCAGGGTGCAGTGAAGGGTGGATTAAAGTGAACTCTGCAGGGTGCAGTGAAGGGTGGACTCTGCAGAATGCAGCGTAGGGTGGACTCTACAGGGTGCTGTGGAGGGTGGACTCTGCAGGGTGCTGTGGAAGGTGGACTCTGCAAGGAGCAGTGGAAGGTGGACTCTGTAGCGTGCAGGGAGAGGTTGGGCTCTGCGGTGTGCAGCAGTGGAAGGTGGACTCTGCAGGGTGCAGTGAATGTTGGACTCGGCAGGGTGCGGTGAAGAGTGAACTCTACAGGGTGCGGAGGAGGGTGGACTCTGCAGAGTGCAGTGGATGGTGGACTCTGCAGGGTGCAGTGAGGGGTGGTCTCTGCGGTGTGCAGTGGAGTGTGAATACTGCAGGGTGTGTGGTAGGGTGGACTCTGCAGGGTGCAGTGAGGGGTGGATTCTGCGGTGTGCAGTGGGAGTGTGGATACTGCAGGGTGTGGTGGAGGATGGACGCTGCAGTGTGTGATGGAGGGTGGATTCTCCGGTGTGCGGTGGAGGGTGGACTCTGCTGGATGGGGTCGGGGTGCACTCTGCAGTGTGCGGTGGAAGGTGGATTCTCCAGTGTGCGGTGGAGGGTGGACTCTGCTGGATGGGGTCGGGGGTGCACTCTGCAGTGTGCCGTGGACTCTGCAGGGTGTAGTGGAGGGTGGGAACATTGCAGGGTGCAGTGGAGGGTGGACTCTGCAGGGTGCCGTGAAGGGTGGACTCTGCAGGGTGCAGTGAAGGGTGGACTCTGCAGGGTGCCGTGAAGGGTGGGCGCTGCAGGGTGTAGTTGGGGGTGGCGCTCTGCAGGGTGCAGTGAGGGATAGACTCTGCAGGGTGTATTGAAGGGTGGACTCTGCAGGGTGCGGTTAGGGGTGGACTCTGCAGGGTGTAGTGTGGGGATGGACTTTGCAGGGTGCAGTGAAGGGTGGACTCTGCAGGGTGCAGTGTGGGATGGACTTTGCAGGATGCAGTGTGGGATGGACTTTGCAGGATGCAGTGTGGGATGGACTTTGCAGGGTGCAGTGTGGGATGGACTTTGCAGGATGCAGTGTGGGATGGACTTTGCAGGGTGCAGTGTGGGATGGACTTTGCAGGATGCAGTGTGGGATGGACTTTGCAGGGTGCAGTGAAGGGTGGACTTTGCAGGATGCAGTGCGGGATGGACTTTGCAGGGTGCAGTGTGGGATGGACTTTGCAGGGTGCAGTGTGGGATGGACTCTGCAGGGTGCAGTGTGGGATGGACTCTGCAGGGTGCAGTGTGGGATGGGACTCTGCAGGATGCAGTGTGGGATGGACTTTGCAGGATGCAGTGTGGGATGGACTTTGCAGGGTGCAGTGTGGGATGGACTTTGCAGGATGCAGTGTGGGATGGACTTTGCAGGATGCAGTGTGGGATGGACTTTGCAGGGTGCAGTGAAGGGTGGACTCTGCAGGGTGCAGTGTGGGATGGACTTTGCAGGGTGCAGTGTGGGATGGACTTTGCAGGATGCAGTGTGGGATGGACTTTGCAGGATGCAGTGTGTGGGATGGACTTTGCAGGATGCAGTGTGGGATGGACTTTGCAGGATGCAGTGTGGGATGGACTTTGCAGGGTGCAGTGTGGGATGGACTTTGCAGGATGCAGTGTGGGATGGACTTTGCAGGATGCAGTGTGGGATGGACTTTACAGGGTGCAGTGTGGGATGCAGTGTGGGATGGACTTTGCAGGATGCAGTGTGGGATGCAGTGTGGGATGGACTTTGCAGGGTGCAGTGAAGGGTGGACTCTGCAGGGTGCAGTGTGGGATGGACTTTGCAGGATGCAGTGTGGGATGGACTTCGCAGGATGCAGTGTGGGATGGACTTTGCAGGATGCAGTGTGGGATGGACTTTGCAGGGTGCAGTGTGGGATGGACTTTGCAGGGTGCAGTGTGGGATGGACTCTGCAGGGTGCAGTGTGGGATGGACTTTGCAGGGTGCAGTGTGGGATGGACTTTGCAGGGGTGCAGTGGGAGATGGACTTTGCAGGGTGCAGTGAAGGGTGGACTACAGTAAAAAGGAAAATGTGACGTCGTTTTTAAATTGATGTAGGTCTACTATGACGTCTATAGTATTGATGTCATCGCTGCTAAGGAGATGTAAGTACCATAGGTTCCTGAAGAAGCCTTTAGGCGAAAGCTTGGAATAAAAAAATGAACTCCGTGGGCGGTGTGGACGACTTACAGTACTGTTCATCACACACACACACACACACACACACACACACACACACACACACACACACACACATATATATATATATACTCAAACCCAAATTTGACAATTTGGCCTTTAGTGAACGTTTTAGCAGTGAGAGAACTCCGCCAGCTTGTGATGAATAGAACTATCCGTATAAGTATGGCAGACAAGGGTGGGACAGTCTGTGCAAAATACAGATGACTATATAAATGAAGCTTATAGACTTTTAAATAATGCTGACCATTACTGTGTAGTAGACAAAGACCCTACCACCCAGATAGCGAAAACTTCCAATCATATTGTCAATAAATTACTAGATACAGGTGTAATCGATACCAACACCTCTAAATGGGCAATCAATGACATGAAATCCGTTCGCACCCCTCTATTCTATCACCTTCCCAAGATTCACAAGTCCTTACAGCAGCCCCCAGGTAGACCTATTGTTTTCAGGGGTGGGGGGCCCTACGGAAAAACTCTCAGCATTAGTAGACCACTGGCTACGTGATACCGTTGCTTCTCTTCCCAGTTACATCCAAGACACTACTCTTCTGTTAAACACCGTCGAAGAATGGAATTTAAAATATGGGCCCTTTCCCAACCTGATTTTGGTAACAATAGACGTAGTGGGACTTTATTCCAACATACCCCAGAATGAGCTGAATAATGCAGTTGATTATTATTTGAATCAAAAAGCTGACCCCAGCATACCTCCCACTGATACACTTCTAGAAATTATGAATCATGTTTTGGAAAAGAATTACTTTATCTTTGAAAACCATATATATCACCAAATTTCAGGAACAGCCATGGGGACTCCCATGGCTCCCTCTGTGGCCAATCTGTTTTGGGGAGGTTTGAAACAGAGCTTCTTTCTAACAGCCCCGTTCCTGTTGTTCAGCACTTCTGGAAAAGGTTTATAGACGACATACTGCTACTCTGGACAGGGACTCAGACTGACCTACAAACATTCCTGACGTATATCAATACAGTTCATCCCACCATTAAATTCACTCACAATACCTCTGTTGAACAACTTCCTTTCCTTGACGTACTATTATACTTAGAGAATGGCTTTATCCAAACAGATTTGTACACCAAACCCACTGATGCACATGCTTATTTACACTACAAGTCTAGCCATCCCCCCCACTGCAAAAGAAATTTACCCTACAGTCAGTTTTTGAGAGTCAGACGTATATGTTCTAAACCAGAAGATTTCATTAACCGCTCAGAGCAGATGTTCGAATTTCTCAGACTAAGAGGCTACAACCCCAAACTCTAAGCACTGCTCTTGAAAAGGCAAAAAAGACACCCAGACATGATACTCTTACTTACAAACCTAAGCTGTCCAACCCTAGAACACCCGTTATTGTCACTCATAACCCTAGCAACCCCCCTCTGCGTCAATGGTTTAAAGAATTATATCAGACAGTTTTCACCAGTGACAAACTTAAACAGGCCATACCTCACCCACCCATCCTAGGAGAAAGAAACAGCCGTTCTCTTAAAGACTTACTTATGCCCTCAGCCCTCCCCATCAAATTAAATCCTAAAGATCCTAATGGTTTTTTTCAAATGTTCCAACAAATGTGTTATTTGTAGAGAGCACGCCTTGGAATCCACCAGTTTCATTAGCCACCAGACCAAAGAAAAATTTACTCTAAGACACCATACTGACTGTCAAACCAATAACATCATTTATCTCATGTTCTGCGAACCTCTGTCAGAATTCTCAATACATTGGTGAAAAACAAAAAATTCACTCTCAGAAAACGTTTCTATCTGCATAGATCTCACATCAAGAACAACATCGGGACTCTAGTCACGCAACATTTTCAACCTGCCCAACCACACCCTGGCCAACATGAAATGCATGGTGATAGAAAAAGTTTTTTTCAGACAGCCACACGCACAGAATTTGTAGGGAAAAATTCTGGATAAGAAAATTGAAAACTCTCCATCCTTTCGGACTCAACGCACTACAATAACTGTTCATGTTCGTATGTGCGTGACGCGCGCACGTTTTTTTACACACTGTCACTCAGCCCCTCTTCCTTACACTATAAACGTCCCTTTGCTCCCCTTCCATTTGAACGATTGCCTGTATGTGAAATCCTTTTTAGCTTCTTGTTTTAAGATAGTGAATTTTTATTCACTTTCTTTTTATGCATGGATAAATGTTGTGTGACTCGCCGGCCAGTTGACTCACCACCACTGAGGAAGGCAGTAAAGCCGAAAATTTTTGGAAATCTTTTTATCTTGTCTGTTGTGGTTTTTAAACTCTCTGTATTTATATATATATATATATATATATATATATATATATATATATATATATATATATAGAGAGAGAGAGAGAGAGAGAGAGAGAGAGAGAGAGAGAGAGAGAGAGATGTGCGTGTGTGTGTGTGCGTGCGTGCGTGCGTGCGTGCGTGCGTGCGTGTGTGTGTGTGTGTGTGTGTGTGTGTGTGTGTGTGTGTGTGCGTGTGTGAGTGTGCGCTCGCTCGTGCGCGCGCGCTCGTACACGCACGCATGTGATCATTCAACTATGAGCAACTGAGTACTTGATGTGTGTTTTGTGCTAGTGTGTTAATACAGGCATCTCCCACCCCATCCCCCCTCTCTCTCTCTGCGCATGTGTGTGTGTGTGTGGTGTGTGTGTGTGTGTGTGTGTGTGTGTGTGTGTGTGTGTGTGTGTGTGTGTGAGTGATATGGCTGACGCATGAAGAGCATCTCAGCACAGTGAACGCTGGAGGAAGAACTATCACAAGTCTTCGATTTGCAGATGACACCTGCAGCCTGGCACGTAATGATGAAGAACTCGCTGAGCTTATTGAACGACTGGCTGGTACAGCAACAGGATATGGCATGAAAATTAGTTCGAGAAGACCAAGTTTATGGTCTGTCACAAGACCACCATCAATATTGATATTACTGTCCATGGTGAGAAGCTTAAAACTGTTCACTTACCTAGGATCCATCAGTAAGGGATCCAGATCAGAGTCCTCTCAAGGCTAGAGAAGACTCCCGCAATATTTTTATCCAGATTAAGCCTTGTGTACAAGGACAAGAACACTTCATGGAACATCAGATCAACCTCCTGCATGCGCTGATTTATTCTATCTTCCTGTACGTATGCCAGACATGGACCCTCACAGTGGATCTGAAAGGAAGAATCCATCATATGGAGGTGAATTCCAAACACCAGACACTCTGATTACACTATCAACCAGCAATTGCGCAAATCATCAAACGGTATAAGGACCATACAAAGATCTACTGACATCAGTCAAGAATAGAAAACTGTAACTGGTGTGGCCATGCAACAAGACCCAACGGCCTTGCTAAAACGATGATCCCAGGAACCTGTTGAAAGAGAGGCACGGAAGGGAAGATGGACTAACAACAATGCGTAATGCACAGGTAAAACAGCTGCAGAGACTCAGGCCTCGGCATCCGGCCAACAGACCTGGAGGAATGTGGTGAACTGTTCTGCAGTGTGCTGTCCTAGTGACTGCCCATTGAGTTCGAGAAGAAGTGAAAAAAGGGTAGAAAAGAATAGAGTCTTAATTGCAAATATGTTTTGGTTTGGATGAATATAACCCAATATTGTGTCCAATATGTCACAATAAACTGAACACTCCATATCCATTCGCTAATTACAAACCACAATTCGATATACAGTTCGAGGATTCTGTTCTCTGAAATAGATTACAACAGACAGTGCATACAAAGATTTTTGCAGTACTGCATTTAAGATGCTCACCCACCTCCCCCTTACTAATTTGATCTGATGATGAATTTGACGTTAATGTGGCTTGAGACTGTGATAACAGCTTTGTAAGATTCTTTTGCAAATACAGTGAGGAAAAGCTTGGGCATTTAAACGCTAGTCGTAGCTAAAAGCTTAAGAAGGCATGTACATATCACCATCCTTTGTTGGAAGATACCTCAGCTATCGCAACAACTGTTTAATCCATTGCCCATTTAACTCACATAATCATGTAAATCAAAACCACTCAAATACAAGCAGTACATGAGAACGGACAGAGGGGATGTGAATCTTGTTTGCGTCAACTGACCGAGTCATCACCATAACTGAGAGTTTTAGTGTTTTTTCGGGTCAGTATTTTATTTTCAGTTTGATACTTACAGTACTGTCCTGCACAAAGGACGTAGAAATGTCACAAACTAACGCTAATGTGAACTTGAGCCATGTAGCTCATGATGACATACATTCACACATCTTTCCGTAAGCCACTCTCTCCAATAAAAGATGGCATTTTCTTTCGTTCTTGCCTGCAATTCAGCATTAGATTACTGAAAAAAAAATCATGACTCCCTCATGAATCATGAAAGATTAAAAATACTGATTTTGTTGGTCAGCCCCATTGACATATTCACGCCTCTGGTTAGAATTATTCCTAAAGTGAAATGGTATAGAGGTGCCTAACGCTGATTATTTCACCTGCAAAGAACGTTTTGCAGTTAGAACAGTTGTTGGAAGCGGCAGATTCAGTTACTTTGATGACAAGATATTTCTGGGGTGAACTTCTATTCTATACTCACTCTTCTACCCCTACCCCCTTGTGCCACCCTACTCCCTTCCTCATTGTCCCTGATCTCGCCCCTTGCTTCATGTATGCACGTAACTCACTGTATCCAGCCTCTGGTAATGATGATAGCAGTCTTTTCTTAGATTGCTCTGACCTTGATGCCAGTCATTGTTCCACTTCTACCTGCGGAAGGAAAAGGCTGATCCCAAATCACAATACTCAAGTATCTTTCTGTGATTTTCTTCTTCCCAAACCTCTTCCATCCTATCCAAATGTCCTTTTCTCCCCCAAATTCCTGGACCCCCACCTCCATCCCCATTCCCTTAACCCCTATGTAGCCCTGCACAACTACGTATTCCTCTCTATCTTTCTCCAACTTATCCTTCCCATCCCACAAACCTCTCTTCGCCGATCCAACCCTTATATCAATCTATACTTTTGGTTGCCAATCACCTTTTGGTGTCCCACACTGAAAGCTCACGTGTCACCTAGTTCTAAATGTGTGCCAACAGTAAAGTGTGATGGAACACATGAGGTGTAATTTTAGCGCAGCATACTGAATGTTTTATCTGATTTTTGATGTACAAACATTCAAGCATGCGATTCACCAAACAGAGCAATAATTTGTATTTAATTTGCTACCAATCTAAGTCCTAAATTGTTCCTGGTTTTCAGTTCTTCCATTTCAGAATGCAGCGGCGACCATTGCCTCTCTCTCTCTCTCTCTCTCTCTCTCTCTCTCTCTCTCTCTCTCTCTCTCTCTCTCTCTCTCTCTCTCTCTCTCTTCTTCTTCTTCTTCTTCTTCTTCTTCTTCTTCTTCTTCTTCTTCTTCTTCTTCTTCCTCTTCTTCCGTGATTTCAGACCATCTCTCTCGCTCGCTCTCTCTCTACTTCTCCTCTCTCTCTCTCTCTCTCGCTCTCTCTCTCTCTCTCTCTCTCTCTCTATATATCTCTCCTCTATATATATATATATATATATATATATATATATATATATATATGTGTGTGTGTGTGTGTGTGTGTGTGTGTGTGTGTGTGTGTGTGTGTGTGTGGAGAGAGAGAGAGAGAGAGAGAGAGAGAGAGAGAGAGAGAGAGAGAGAGAGAGAGAGACAGAGAGGAATATTTCAAAATATCTGACAAAGTTATAGACAGGCAATGCAGTTTCAGACTGATGGTAATGAAGAGCCAAGGTGCTTCATGCTTATGGGAGGAAGTCATGGACAGCAAATGAGGTTCAAAGACCTGATGAAGACGGTTAGAGAGAGTTATGAGGTTTCAGGCTGTACGAAGACATTAAGGAGAGGTAATGCGGTTTCAGACCATAGGAAAAAGATCTGGAGAGTCTATGTGGTCCAGACCGTGGAACTAAGTTGTGGAGGTGACATCACACTGCATGAGAGGGATATGAATTATATCTCCCTGCTGAATCACAGACATGAAACAGTCACTTTGCCTATTGGACTCAAGGCTCATAGAGAAACAAAGGAACAGGATGGATGTGAAAGATCGACGGTATAGAAATGAGCCTGTAAGTACAAGTTGCAACGACAGCACTTGACAAGAAGCTCAGAACGTTCACATGGCAGACAGAACTGGCAGTACACACAGCACGTTCTCATTTCTAAGACTACAGTGATCACATATTTCTTCAGTGTTCCACAGCACTTTCAACCCATATTTCACCTTCGCTTACTTTCCCTTTCCTTTACTCATTGTTCTGTTTTACCAATCTTTTTTTTTTTTCTAAAATCGTCTTCTCTCTCTCTATTTGCTTCATGTCCTTTGCCTTAATCAGCGTCACTCTCTCTGCACCAAAACCCGCACGGGCCACCATTTTCCTTCTGTAGATAAAAAGTCTGTTCCAGAGATTCTTTTCTTTCAGACACGTCGGTCTCATTTTCCTGATTGATAGACAGGTCACCAACGCATGCAAAATGGCCTCCATCACCAAAGGCATCCACACGTAAAACAATATTTTGATGTAACATACGTTAGGATTTCTTGTGTCTGAATCATCAAAAGCCATTTTTCTCATGAAATGCAAACGTTATGGTAATTTCAGCAACAGTTTCAGATGCTTTTCCTACGGCATTTGTAAATAAATGTCACCAGTACACACCAAGAACTGTGCTTTGGAATCTGATCTTGTTTTTAGTGTTGTTTGGATATGTTCAACAAAATATGTCAACATACGGTGTATTTGAGAGTGTA
This sequence comes from Conus betulinus, assembly GCA_016801955.1. Lineage (NCBI taxonomy): Eukaryota > Metazoa > Mollusca > Gastropoda > Neogastropoda > Conidae > Conus > Conus betulinus. The sequence goes on from JADBJO010001731.1 coordinate 340,111, forward strand.
TTTTTCAGTAGCGTACTACTTCTTATGTCTTTGCGATTAGTACCATTTAGTATGTCTGTGCAAGTGCAAGTGCTGAAAGTGATAATCGAAATAAAAGTTGATATCTTGATATTGAAACTATTGCTGCGATATGTGTGATATTTTACAGCTGTGACGATTCCGCAACATATTTATGTTGGTCGGAAAGGTCTTGATAACAAGTATTGCTGTGCTGTTCGATCACTCTAATGCTTGTACCCCTGAAAAAATATACCAGCTCATATCATGCTTGCCTGCATCACAGTATGAGGAACTACAGTTTTCTTTAAAATGGGAAATTCTGAAGCCCTGTTGACAATTTCTCATGTACTGTCAGTACGCTGTCTAAATGTGTGAACACTGATGACAAGATCGAGGCAGACAATGTCAAGGCAAGTTCAGTTTTTTGTGGCATGATGAACTGGGAGAGGGGAGGTATGAAACTGGCCACGAAGCTGAAAGTGTAGGAGTCATTGTACGGCTCACGTCATGATACACTTGTGAGATATGAGCGGCCTACAAGGGCCAAACAAAACACTTTTTTATCGTATCCACATGAACTGCCTGAAAAAAAAAAAAACATGTGAAAGACAGTTTAGAAAAAATAAACTTCTAGACAAAGGTCCCCTCTCAAGTTAATCTTCCAAAGTAGCTGCATTTTATTCTGCTAAACGACAAATGACCACAACTAAGATGGGCTGGCTGCTTTGTACAAATGCCTGGTAACGTGTCTTCCTAAGCTGTTCTACGGTGATCTGGCAGAAGGCAAGCGTTCACAGGATGGCCTGAAGAAGTGTTTCAAGAACACACCTCCTGTTCGCACTGAAGAGCTTAGACATTGACCTTGTTTTGTATGGCATTGTATTGTATTGCACTGTATCTGCATACATCTATGCATTTCTGTCCTATTGAACGGCAATGACTGTACTATCTCCCATTGTATTGCAAAACTTTGAATCGGATTGTAGATACGCTAACTCCCTAATCGAATGTGCGCCAAATCCCAATACAAAACAAGGATAAATGCTTCTTAACTGGTCAGTCTTTTCTGTTGCAATTTGCAAGCATAAAAATCAAGGGATAGCTGGCGATGTTTGCACACTAGTCTTCACATCCAGCAGACAACAGAACGTTTGCACCCAGTGTCACAGACCAAAGCAGACAACAGAAACGTTTGTACCCAGTGTCACAGACCAAAGCAGACAACAGAACGTTTGCACCCAGTGTCACAGACCAAATATCAGCAGACAACAGAACGTTTGCACCCAGAGTCACAGACCAAATATCAGCAGACAACAGAACGTTTGCACCCAGTGTCACAGACCAAAATATCAGCAGACAACAGAAACGTTTTGCACCAGTGTCACAGACCAAATATCAGCAGACAACAGAACGTTTGCACCCAGTGTCACAGACCAAATATCAGCAGCAGACAACAGAACGTTTGCACCCAGTGTCACAGACCAAATATCAGCAGACAACAGAAACGTTTGCACCCAGTGTCACAGACCAAAGCAGACAACAGAACGTTTGCACCCAGTGTAACAGACCAAATATCAGCAGACAACAGAACGTTTGCACCCAGTGTCACAGACCAAAGCAGACAACAGAACGTTTGCACCCAGTGTCACAGACCAAATATCAGCAGACAACAGAACGTTTGCACCCAGTGTCACAGACCAAAGCAGACAACAGAACGTTTGCACCCAGTGTCACAGACCAAATATCAGCAGACAACAGAGCGTTTGCACCCAGTGTCACAGACCAAATACTCTGTCGGAAGAAAAAGCTTCCGTCCAGGGCTGTTTCGAAAATGAATGTGGAGAAGTCGGTCGTGTAGACAGACTGGAGATTGCCCTCGGGACGTGGAGTCTCCACGGATCCTGAGGTTTTCATTCTCCCCGTCCTTGAGGTATGTAAATGGTAACTGCAGGGATGGAATGGAACATACTGTAGTGTGCATATGTGTCAAGACAAATGCAGTCAACATTTACAGTCGATTCCAGAGAGAATTTGTGCTATACGATCCGACAGCTGTAAGACTGATATTAGGGGAGGGTGAATATGCAACCCAATTTCCTTGGGTTCTCTTTTTTAAAATAATCTTTGTCATTTACCAAGTGAAACCCCACTTCAAAGCTTTAGTGTTGATATCCACCAAACTATGGTAGTTTGTCATGACATGTCTGGTTTACCCAGTGTGGCAACTAACAAGAGCAAATCATTCTCCCTGATAAACAAACGGAACTTCACTATAGGAGCACGTACAGAGGATGGCCACAGATGGTGCTTAGGATACGAATGGTTAGGAAGAAGACAGACTGCTGTTCAGGGCACTGAGGATAGGGATGGTGAGGAAGGGGACAGACATCTGATCAGGGCACTGAGGATAGGGATGGTGAGGAAGGAGACAGCTGATCAGGGCACTGAGGATAGGGATGGTGAGGAAGGAGACAGCTGATCAGGGCACTGAGGATAGGGATGGTGAGGAAGGAGACAGCTGATCAGGGCACTGAGGATAGGGATGGTGAGGAAGGAGACAGACAGCTGATCAGGGCACTGAGGATAGGGATGGTGAGGAAGGAGACAGACAGCTGATCAGGGCACTGAGGATAGGGATGGTGAGGAAGGAGACAGCTGATCAGGGCACTGAGGATAGGGATGGTGAGGAAGGGACAGACAGCTGATCAGGGGCACTGAGGATAGGGATGGTGAGGAAGGAGACAGACAGCTGATCAGGGCACTGAGGATAGGGATGGTGAGGAAGGGGACAGACAGCTGATCAGGGCACTGAGGGATAGGGATGGTGAGGAAGGAGACAGACAGCTGATCAGGGCACTGAGGATAGGGATGGTGAGGAAGGGGACAGACAGCTGATCAGGGCACTGAGGATAGGGATGGTGAGGAAGGAGACAGACAGCTGATCAGGGCACTGAGGATAGGGATGGTGAGGAAGGAGACAGACAGCTGATCAGGGCACTGAGGATAGGGATGGTGAGGAAGGGGACAGACAGCTGATCAGGCACACTGAGGATAGGGGTGGTAGTAGAGTGACGGTACGGACGGGGTCTACCAATCAGACTGCATTGCTATTTTGGGCACAGCTGTATAGGGCTGTCCCCCTCTTTGGTTTTTAAGTCTTGTGTAATCTATGGAACACTTTCTTTCAGATTTTCCAGTGTGTGTATGCACGCGCACGCAGGTCTCTCTCTCTCTCTCTCTCTCTCTCTCTCTCTCTCTCTCTCTCTCTCTCTCTCTCTCTCCTCTCTCTCTCTCTCTCCTCCTCACTCTCTCTCTCTCTCTCTCTCTCTCCTCTCTCTCTCTCTCTCGGCGTGTGTGTATGTGTGTGTGGGGGGGGGAGGGGGGGTGCGTGCGCGCGCGCGTGTATTAGTGTGTGTGTGGGGGGGGGTGCGTGCGTGCGTGCGTGCGTGCGTGCGTGCGTGCGTGTGTGTGTGTGTGTGTGTGTGTGTGTGTGTGTGTGTGTGTGTGTGTGTGTGTGTGTGTGTGTGTGTGTGTACATATGCATAATTATACACACACAGATAGGTTAAACGAAGGGCTGCATACACTGTGGGACTGGCTCCCACAGCTAAAAAAAAAAGTGCCTTTCCATTGGCAAAGCGCAAAAGATAGCCTCTGACAACCAGGTCCAACTCCTGGCCTTCCCGTGTGGATTAGCTTCTAATCCGGCAAACCTGTTGTCTACAGGTAGGAAAGGGGCGAGGCGGGTCACCGGCACCGTAACCGGTTGCTACGTGTAGATGGAACTCGCGAGCCTAGGATGGCTGTTCATCTAGAAGGACAACTCTGATTCCAAACCCAGGTAGATGGAACTCATTAGCCTTGACAGGCAGTTCATCTAGAAGGACAACTCTGATTCCAAACCCGGGTAGATGGAACTCATTAGCCTTGACAGGCAGTTCATCTAGAAGGACAACTCTGATTTCAAAAACCGGGTAGATGGAACTCGTTAGCCTTGACAGGCAGTTCATCTAGAAGGACAACTCTGATTTCAAACCCGGGTAGATGGAACTCGTTAGCCTTGGCAGACAGTTCATCTAGAAGGACAACTCTGATTCCAAAGCCACCAAGTGCCAGGAGTAGAGGAGAGCTTCATCGTGCGCAGACCCTGGGTCAATGTTAGGGCTGAACATCCTGTCCCCTTGCAATGAGGAAATAGCCGTCGTTCTTCCGACGGTGGGCTTTTGAGCCAGAGGGTAGGAGAGGGAGGCTCCGATGTAACGCCTGCAACCCATCGGTTGCCGGGACCGTCTCAACCTGCTCAGCCATCTTTTTTTTTTTTTTTTTTTTCTTTTTTTTTTTTTTTTAAAACATGATTGCCTAAGGATACTGTGTTAAATGCTTTAAGGAGGAAAATTTGTTAAACCGGTATCCTTGTTTCGAGTTTTGAATTCTAAATGGGTACAACAGAGGTAGCTTTGGTAGTGATTTCACCTTTGTATCTTCTCATGGGCGTAGTGTCAGATTATTGCCTATTTTCTAACGATCTGTTATCCGCTGTTGTCAACTTTTATGTAGGTAGAAGGGTAGAACCAGAATACATGCGAATCCTGTTAGAAATTACAGACAGAATACCATTGTCACCTCGACCCATCTCAGAAAACGTGACTTTGTGGAAAAGAATTAGCAGAATACTTGTACATCAGTACTACTTACCTGTTTTGTATTAATATAAATAAGATGCTGCCTGTACGATTTATACTCGGTTTAAAAAATGGATGGCTCATTTCCTCGGCTGAAACCAATGAAGTTATTTCTGATGCTGAAGTAGGGCCTACAAAATCTTATTCCAATACTGATCACATTTTCACTTCGTATGCTAACATAGAAAAGCACTTTTGAGTTAAGAGTAAATTTATGTAGTATTAAATTATTTC
>JADBJO010001731.1:350026-352526 GCA_016801955.1 Conus betulinus
TCTCTAAAAACAATGCCACAATGTAATTCTAATACCTGTTGCGGGACTGTTTTTACGTCTCCATAACGAAAAAAAAAAAAAAAAAAAAAAACAACGTCAAAAACGATAACATCTTCGTCTTTCAGTCAGATTAATTCTTAAGTTGAATCCCGGCGGAGGGCTTTTTGCGTTTCTCACCCTCGTGTGCTGGGCCAGCATATGGGAGGCACCCTTAAATGGATTCCAAAGAACGGGGATAAAAAGAGAAAATTCCGATCTACAAATAATCAGAACAGCCAACAAAGAGTGCTAAATGCAGTCTGGATTCTGGAGCCTTCCCTAATCTGTCTTTTAGGTCAGAGTTTGATGCACAGTGAAATGTAAGACCTGTATTTACAATGTATAATACGAGCTGGAGCCTAAATCCTACATGAAAATGTAATGTCAGTGTGTAACACCAGTTGGACTCTAACGCCTACATTGAATAGTCTGTTTAGTCAGTGTGTGATGCAACATGGACCCTATCACCCACGATGTACTGTCTGTTATGTCTGTGTGTGACACAAGCTGGACACTTAGGTAAACAGTAATCTGTCAGTTAGTGATACAAACCGGATATTGAGGCCTACATTAAACTGTTTTAACACGTCAGTGTTTGATTATAAACAAGATATTAAATGTTTAATTCAAACTGACTCTTTGGTAATTGTTTGACACAAGCTGGACCCCTGAGGACTATATTAAACTGTTAGGTTATTGTGTCGTACAAGCTGAACCCTGAGCAGAAAGAAACTCGTGGAGAGCGTGGCAGCAGAGAGTCCTCAGAAGAGAAGCCCCCTTCAAGCAAGTGTTTCGGCCCTTATCTCCTGACACTCTAGGGGGGTTGGGTCACAACCGGTTCATGACTCCGGATGTCCCTCTACTGCCCCTTTTTTTCCATCTTGGGACGAGCCATGGCTGGGATTCGAATCCATGACCCTCTGGACATGCCCATTTTCCACTTAATGACTCGCACTCTAACCACTGAGCCACCGGAACACCTGATATTTGTAGGAAAGTTAAGCCTTACGAAGTTCACCTTTGTTTCTCCTTGACCAGATCCAGCTTGAACACCTCTCTGCTGCTTCTGCCATTGCTTTCAGGGCACTGGTTTTTTCATTCCCTGCAACTGAGAGCTGTTCCATGAGGCTGTGTACAGACGTTCCTACAAACCCCCTAGCTCCATTTCTGCAGTGAGGGCTTTGACCTGATAGCCTTCTCTCCTCAGGCTGTTTGCCAAATCAGCATACTTTTCAGTCTTGTAGATTTGAGCTGCCTCCATTCTGTTCTCATTTGGCACCGTGAGCTCGATCATGATCAGCTGCTTGGTTGACTGAGAGTGTTATACTATGTCTGGTCTCATGCCACTCTTGCTGATAATCTCTGGGTGACAATTCCATTCTGGGAGGTCTGCAGTGCACTCCCAGTCATCTGCCCCGTCCAGCAAACTCTGCCTGCATGTTCCGAGTGGCACTGTTGTTCTTGGCCATGATTTGCTGCCTCCTGCCGTGAAGAATGTTGCGGGTGCTTTTGAAGTCCGGATTTTCCCTTCTGTGGTATTGGTACTAGCCCAGACTACTTGTACAACCTCTTTGAGCACTTGGTTGTGCCTCCATGTGTACCTTCCTTGAGCCAGGGCTACTTTACATGAGCTTAGGACATGCTCCATTGTTTGTTTTTTCATGGCAGAGGGGGCATGCAAGATCGTCTGTTTTTCCCCCACTTCAGGTTTGCATTTGAGGGCAGAAGGTCATATGCAGATATGAGAATGAAGCTGATCCTGAGAGGGGCCATGTGCTAAATGTCATTCCAAGTGAGACTTCTTTGGAGTGCATTCTCCCACGTTGTCCATTGCCCTTGCTGGTTCTGCTGGACTGCTTTCTGGAATCTTTTTTTTTTCTGGTCTTCTTCTTTTCTCATCGCCTGAATCATCATGTCTTGTTTGGCTTTTCCTTTGGCCTCTGACCACCATTCAGGTTTGGTTACTCACAGTCCTTGTCTGTTGGTCTGTGTATGTCATGTTATTTCTCTGATCTTGGGACTTTCTTTCACAGAATCCATCGCCTCTTAAACTTTCCATTTTCTGCCTGTCTTCAGCTGGGGCTTGATTGCTTCTACCACCTTGTCTCCCGAGTCCTCCAGCATGCTTTTAAGTCTGATCTTCCCTGCTTTGTATTCCTCCAGGATGGACTTCAGTGGTAGTTTTAGCTTTGCTTGGCGACACTACAGCTCTATGTCAGTCAGGCAGGGTGGGACACCAGCCATTTCCTTGTGAACTTGATTTGGCTTCCTTTGCCTCCACTATTCTGGTGCAGATGTCGTATATATCATCAGAGGCCATAGGAGCTTTGGTATCATCATGAACTGCAGACGCCAGACCTTATATTTGCCAGGGAGCCCACGCCGGTCAATGATCTCCGAGTCTTCTTCCGACATCTGTTTGGTTTCTTTTGTTCTTTGTGTGTCTTTCAGCATATCATCA
>JADBJO010001731.1:357526-385046 GCA_016801955.1 Conus betulinus
TGCGACACGTGAACCCTCACAGTGGATCCGGAAAAGAAAAATACAAAGCCATTGAAATGGGATGTTAGCGCACGATTCTTAACATCAGACACACTGTTCAATTCACCTTCCAAAAGTGCATTAAACCATCAGACAGCACATAGGACCGTACGAAGGTCAACTGACATTAGTCAGGAAATGAAAACGACGTGAATTTTTTTTCTGTCTTGTATTTGTTTCTGTCTGTCTTTGTGTTTGTCTTTTGATCTCCTTTGCATTCTTGGGTGGATCCTCAAGCGTAGGCTCAAAGATTGCCCCCTACATTTTATACTATTTGCATTATATCTGTAGTTTTTCAGCAACTTTTTTCCTCCCCCACCCTTTCGTTTGGTTTCCTTTACTACTCTTCTCTGGCTGCTTTGGGGGTGCTATTGGATTCTTTTTTGCACCCTTGGTGGTGAGAACACCACGGTATTATGGACTGTGGTGTGTCTCTATTTGACGCCAGGAGCGCAGATACAGCCAGCCGTGTCTCCCTGATGAGTTTCCGACCCAGCGGACGAAAGGCCTCGGAGCAGGCAATACCAATATATATGCCTTTAAAAGGGATTGTGATGGTTCCCTTATGCAGCCAGTGAAGAGTTTTCATATTTTCTTAATTTCATGTTCCCACTTTTCACATCTTCAACCTCCTGCCCCCCCCCCCCCCCCCCCCCCCGTCCCCCTCCGCCCTCCTTAAGTTCAAAGTTTTGCCAAGTTATTACTATAAAGACAATTTAGTTGTTGGCCTGCGCTTGTTTTCCCCCACTATTAGATTGTTCGTCTTTGTATTTGTCTGACTTTATTCAAGTTTAAAAGGCTGTGCCAGTCTTGAATAAAAGTTACTCTGTGTTAGGTTTCCTTATGGGAGCAAAGACTACCCCACTTGTTTGCTGTTTGACGTTGAAATTGCCATGTAAGAAGATCCAGTGGCCTCACTTAAACAGTTTTCCGGGGAACTGCTGCTGGGGGGGGGGGGGGGGGGGGTGGGGGGGGGGGGGGGGCAGAAGAAAAGATAGACTGGCAACACTATAGAGTGAACAGGAAATACAATGGCAGAGACTCACACAACCGAGAGACTGAAGGAACCTGCTGAACTATTCTTCGGTGCATTGCTCCAATAACTGCCCTTCCACTTAAGGGGAGAATAGTTCTCCTTTAGACAGCCATGTAGGAAGTATTCCTTCATGTATATTTCAGGTCTGTAATGTCCACAAAAGCTACATTTATCACAAAAATCAAGTTCACCTGCACTGTTTATGTAATATGTAAAGTAACTCTTACTGTACGCCTTGTTTTGTGTATTTGGTCGTATTTGGGTTTGTTTCAGTAACCCTGGAAACCGTTTCAATCTGATCAGATCTGATGTTTGTGAGCAAGCTTAGCAATCCAACCCATAACACCAACAACATTTTTGGCTGTTATACTTCGTCAGTTAGTCAGTCATTCCCCTGACCGCTGGGGTCGTTGAGTGGACGTGATGAGGCAGCCGCCATTTCTCTCCAGGCTCTTCTGTTAGTGGCTGTCTTGAGGAGATCTGGCATGGTACGGAAAGTCAAAACAGAGCTGATGGTAAAAACGACCAAAGAACTTGGTGCAGAGAGTTCGCCATAAAGACAGAACCTATCAGCTTGATGCCGGAGACAGGATAGGCCTGTCTTAGATCTGGAACAATTGTGGTATCTCCTGCACGTAAACGGAGGATCATCAGGAGAGTTTGAGAGATATTGAACACCCTTTGTCATATATACTAGGAGTCAAAGCGAAGAGAAGGGAGCAAACTAAAAGCATAAAACTCGAACGATTCTTCTCTATAGTTTCTGATCTCATCCTATGCCAGGATGTTTGATCCTATGTAGAAGATATTCGTCATAATCAGTTTCAATCATAATTATAAGCAGTGTTGATCCTCTGATAGGAATTGCGAGGCAAATAAAATCAAGCAGATTAAAGTTTAATTAGTCAGGATGAGCTGAAAAGTGTATTATTTGAGATTAGTTGATTCTATATCTTAAGTTTTATACGTAGTAATCGCTCACCCTTGTTCTGACAAGAAAACGAGCAGCAATTAGGAAAGAAAACGCAGCGAACAAAATGAACTACACAGCTGACAGCAACACTGACATCCAGAACATTACCACTTCTACTCAGAGGACACATAGTGCACTATCTCTGTCCTTGGAAAACCAAGCCTCCTTATTTCTTTGGAACATATGGCCGCCATGTCTGCTGTTGCTAGGAGGCTTTGGAAACATCGCCACCATATTTGTTATGCGTCGCATCAAGGACAACAACTCTTCCCAACATGTCATTCTCATGGCTCTTGCTGGAACCGACCTGTCGGTGTTGTACGTGATTCTGTTCCCTCAGTGGGTTTATCATCTTTTTCACGTCGATATATCCGTTTTGCATACTGCGGTATGCAAGTTGTGTGTGTGCTCTCACTATGCTACCAGCTATACATCCTCCTGGCTGCTGACCTGTGTGACAATACAGCGAACGATGGCAGTGAAATGGCCGCACAAGATGAGGATGGTGTGCTCCCTGCAAAGAACCTGGATTGTCGTAGCTGCTGTTGTGACCTTCGGCTGTGCTCTCCATTTTCACTTTTTGTATGGGATGGTTATATCTGATGACAACAGGTGCACATTTAGGTCCGTCGAGTACGAGGACTTTGTCTTGAATGTCTGGGCGTGGGTCGACCTGGCATTGTTTACTCTGCTTCCTTCTCTATGTCTTCTGATTTGTGACATCATCTTGTCCATGACCCTGTTCACGGCTGCTTCCAGCACGTCCATGGCCATGTCCACAACCACAAACACCAATCCATCACACAAAAAACAGTCGTAGAAAAACCGCTTCTAGGACAACAATCATGATTCTAACACTGTCCTGCACGTCTTAGTTCTGACCATGCCTGTGTGCATTTGTCATCTAGTCCTACTGGATTACTACGCTTATACCGATGCAAGCCAAAACGCCAACCTGAAAAGTACAGTGTCTTCAGCGATTGATGTGAGCATACTTCTATGGTACACGAACAGTGCCGTCAATTTTCTTCTTTATTGTTTCACAGGGACCAAGTTCAGAAGAGAGTTCTTGAGATGGATTTGCTGTGACGCCCTGGTGCAGTCCAATGCATCTATCAGAAAGTCATGATCGGGTTTTCGTGTAAAAAAGGAAAACAGTCAGGGAACTGAATGAGATGACCAGAGACTGCAAGTATCTCTATGATGAGATGGGGAGATTTTTCATATGACCAGGGTTATAGCATCTCTGTGATGAGATGGGGAGATACATCAGATGACCAGAGACTGCAGCATCTCTGTAGAAGAGATGGTGCAGATTCATCAGTTGATCTGGAACCATTGCGTGATCCTCTTTCACAAGGTATAATAGTTATTTTCAGTGACACTTGTAAAGTCTACATTAATTACAACTTCTTTTTTTTTTTGTTTTCTTTCAAATCGCCATACACTAATATGTGTATAGCGAGGTTTGACAGTCAAGCTTATTCTTAATTCTGTTATTGGCACAAATCATACATGTGTATTCATGTTACTACTAATTGTACACACACACACACACACACACACACACACACACACACACACACACACACACACATATATATATATATATATATAAGAATTAATTCCTACTTACGGTGACTACATTGAAAAGTGACCTATATAGAGACCTGGGTTATTCAACATCCTTGGGCAGGGGAGGCTGAAAGCTGATAACTGCCATCTTTTAGCATTGCTATGCTTATGCTAACAAGGACATTAATTGGTTTTTAGTAAAAACAGATATAGCTTTTTTGCCCGGTCGCCTTAAGGATTTTAAATATTTGGTCAGACTTAGGGCGACTTAAGATTTGACAGGTGTTAAGGCGACATTGTATAAGTTACCACTTAGGAAGACATATATTGTGTTTGTGTTCACATTGTATAAGTCACCACTTTGGTAGACATATATATATATATATATGTGTGTGTGTGTGTGTGTGTGCGTGTGTGTGTGTGTGTGTGAAAGAAAGGGGGAAAAGAGATGGGAGAGAAGAAGGGTAATGTTTTTAGAGGATGCATAGGGTTTTCATAATGGGTTAGGGTTGAGTCAGGGTTAGGGTTAAGGATTAAGATTAGGGTTGCGTTAGGGTTAGGGTTGTAAAGTTGTAAATGTGTGTGCTTTGTATAGGTAGTGTGGATGGGTGAGCGGAGCCCAGCCAAAGGAGGTTAACACTGTAAAAGGGAAATATATATTTTAACCTCTGCCAAGGAGGTTATGGTTAGGTAAGGTTAGGGGGTAAGATTAGATAAGGTTAGGTTAGGGTTAGGGGTTGTAAATGTGTGCTTTGTATGAGTAGGGAGGTTGGGTGAAGGATAGGGTCAGGGTTAGGGTTAGATAGGGTTAAGTGTAGGTTCAGGTTAGGGATAGGGTAAAGGTGTGAATGTGTGTGCTTTGTATTGGAAGGGATGTTGGGTGAGGGGAATGCAGCCAAAGGAGGTTAACACTGTAAAGGGAAATATATTTTAACCTCTGCCAAGGAGGTTAGGGTTAGGATTAGGATTAGGGTCAGGATTAGGGTTGGGGTAGGGTTAGGGTTGTAAAGTTGTAAATGTGTGTGCTTTATATAGGTTAGGGTTAAGATAAGGGTTGGGGTTAGGGTTGGGGTAGGGTTAGGTTTGTAAAGTTGTAAATGTGTGCTTTGTATAGGTAGGGGTTTGGGTGAGGGGAGCCCAGCCAAAGGAGGTTAACACTGTAAAAGGGAAATATGATACATTTTAACCTCTGCCAAGGGGGGGTTAGGGTTAGAGTAGGGTTAGGGGAAGGATTAGTTTAGGGTTAGAGTTGTATATGTGTAAATGTGTGTGCTTTGTATGGGTAGGGAGGTTGGGTAAAGGTTAGGGTTAGGGTAGGGTTAGGGTTGGGGTAGGGTTAAGAGTAGGGTTAGATTAGGGATAGGGTTATAAAGGTGTAAATGTGTGTGCTTTGTATGAGTAGGGAGGGTTAGGGTGAGGGTTAGGGTTAGATAGGGTTAGGAGTAGGGTTAGGTTAGGGATAGGGTTGTTAAAGTGTAAATGTGTGTGCTTTGTATGAGTAGGGAGGTTAGGGTTACGGTTAGATAAGGTTAGGAATAGGGTTAGGTTAGGGATATAGGTTGTAAAAGTGTAAATGTGTGTGTTTGTATGAGTAGGGGGAGGGTGGGTGAGGGGAGCCCAGCCAAAGGAGCTTAACACTGTAAAAGTATCAAGCAACTGGTTGAGTGACTAAGACTTTCTTCCATAGCAGTGTGCATCAAAACTAAAAGGCACATTTAGACCTCTAGTCCATTTTGAAATGCCCATAACCCATTGTGGATAGCATGCTTTTGGAGCGTGAAGTTGTGCATAGCTCAGCTGTATTGTTGTCAGCTTGAATAAAAAACAGAGAAAAAGAGGGAAACCTTAAGACATTCCCTTAGTTCTAATGTACAGTGAATATCAACCTTAAGGGTACCAAATGTCAACCTAAGTGAGAAGTAATACAAATACATATATCAACCTTAAGGGTACCAAATGTCAACCTAAGTGGGGAGGTAATACAAATACATATATTACATTTTTTTTTCTCCTTCTTTAAAATGCTACCTTGGCAGAGGTCTGAGCTCTCCGATTTTATACTTCCAGTTCTTAAGAACAGAGAGTACTTTAAAACGGACTGAGGAAATGCTGTCTGTCTGTACTCTGTCTGGTATAGTCTGTCCAGAAAATTATGTTTACATGCTCCAGACAAAACTAGTGTGTCAATCTTTCTTGAAACTTGTAATTTTATGTTTCTTATGGGTCAAGGATGATGACCGGTGTCTTATTTTGAGCTATTTAGCAATAATTCGGGTGGAAATGGCAAAAAAAAAAGGCTTTCGTCCCTGCAGTGCACTTTCAAATTATATTGGTTACATGGTTACATTCAACATGCTGCTGGTAGCCTGGCGTGCAAGTTCAGTGGTAAGAACGCCCGTCCAGTGATGCAAACAACAAGGGTTTGACGCCGATGTACCGCTTTGACGCCGCTTTTTTAATGTTTATTTTTGTAGTGGGAAGTCGACATATGTACAACTGGGAATAAGTTTATTTGCCTTGCATCTTGTTCTAGTTTAAGGTGTGTATACTTTATAACTTATTCAACAGGTTGTATATGTTTCAGTGCAATGTTTTCATGTTTTTTTTTTTTTTTGTTCTGTGATGTCACACAACCAAGCTTGAAGTGTGAAGTTTGACACGACTGGCATGCAAACAGACTGAGACTGATACACACACATACACTTCTTGAAAGCCATACTCACATATAGAACACAGACAGACAGACAGACAGAACGACAGACACACACACATACATGCCCACATGTTCAGGCATAGGAGAGAGAGAGAGAGAGGGGGGGGGGGGGGGGATGGGGGGGGGTGGGGGGGGGGGGGGGGAGGAGTGGGGGGGGGTTTGGGGGGTTGAGTGGAGTTCAAGCGTGCTACAGGAATTTGGATGGAGGCAGACAGACTTCTTCTTCTTACACACTGGCTATCAACTCCTGCGGTCACCCCTAATCTAAGCATGCAACTATAAGTCAATACACAACACACCTACCTAGCCTTGGGGGTGTTTTTTGTATGTATGGCTGTTTGTTTTTGTTTTTATCTCACCTTAAAGGTAGCCATACTCCATCTTCAGGGAACTGGGAAGAAAATTAGGAAAAAAGACAGGATGTAGAGCACAAGAGGCAGAAATAAGAAATCTTGAAGAGAAAAAAAGAGAGCATGACAGGAAAGAGGAACCCCTAACTACCCAACCACAGTGACGTGATAATTTCTGTGGTTCCAGAAACAGGAGGGGCCCTTAATTTCACATTCCGCAGTGCCCCACTGCAGGAGAGGCAGAAAGACAAACTGTAGACAAACATTCTGAAACAAACCATATCAAACGCTGCCTTTCATTTTGAAAGTGATTTAATAAAGTGATTAATACCGTAGTGGCGATCACAAGAAGCAACTTCCAGCAAAATCAAATGAACCAACAAAACCAACTGTGTTGCTAAGCAGTCGCAAAGCCCTATTTCTATTATGCACATCAATATCCTTGACCATAAGCATAACTTCATAAGTCAAAGTGTCCACACACAAAATTTGAGCTGAGTCCAACAGTTCCACTATTGTGAAAAAAAACAACACCAACAACAAGAAAATGGTATTTAGAGCCCTCTAAATACCCCCAATCCCACCCCACCCCACCCAAACTATCTTCCTGACCTCGACCTTGTCAACAGGGGGTATTTTGAAAAAGAACAACTAGACATTCTATGTGCAAGAGTTGGGAGCCGGATGGATGATTCCTCCATTGATGAAGGAGATCCATGCAAGTCAAACATTTCACCGGCCAGTCAAAACTGACCAAAAAGTGAACAAGACATTCAAACACAGCCAATTAATGAGGAAAAAGACACAACAACAATCAAACCTATGTCACAAAAGAGGCAGACATACTTGGAGCAAGGTGCATCCCAAAGAAAAAAAATTGCATGAAAAAGAAAACCTTCTCAAGCCCCCCAAACACATCAACACCCCACGCCTCTGGAATTGAAAATTCCATGGATGCATTCAGGCTGTTAAAAGATACATAAAATGGCCATACATATAGACAAAAACAACACTACCAAGTAAATAATATGAATCACTCATGTGGTTTTATAGCACCATCGACCACTATTGACAACACTACCAAAGTAAACAATCACTCAATCATGTGGTTTATAGCACCACCGACCATTATGGGCCACATCAGAGTTGACACCTTGTCAGCTAAGTAAACAAGTGTACATCATGGCTGCCATGCAAGTTGGGTCGCATGATTTTAATTAAGGGGAGAGTATATAGAGCCTAAAGTTAACATGAGAGCGTTCGTCTTGAACCTGTATTCAAGACGTGTTTAGCGGCGGAAGGCCAGGTATAGAGTAGCGAGTTCCTCTCTGGAGAGGTAAGCTCGGGCTCTCCGATTGACTTGTGGGTGCAGAGGCCGAGAGAGCGAGTTGAGAAGTGCAGTCGGTGCACTGAGCGCTCCTGATCGCACCCCGGGTGGGGGTTTGACAGTACTCAGGTTTGCTGGTTGGCACCAGGTAAGTGTTCAGTTGTAAGGGGTTGACAGGGACTATAGGTGTAAAGGGTCGCTTTAAATGTAACACTGGAGAGGTATTTACACGGAATTTCCCTGTTTCAGTTCTCCCTTTATTCAGCTACCCGATTACTGAGGGCATCCCGGACTGCCTTGGCTGGGGCCTAGCGATGGGAACTGGAGTGGGTGTTCGGAAGTAAGCAGTCTAGTGTGAGAGGTCGTCGCAACTAAGCCCTGGGTCGAGGAGTTGGCGGAGGGGACCACGAGTCTCTGTGGGATGGAAGCCCGCCTCACTACCCCAGGCATGGGTAGGACGATGAATTGAGGGCCAGGTGTAAAGAAAGCCCGATAACGCAGGAATGATACTGATCCTTGCGTGGTTGTGTGCCATGGACTGGTACTTAAAGAGTGCTAGGGTGTGCCCGTGACTGGTCTCTGTTAGTTCACTTGTTTTTATGTGTCTTTTATGTAAATGGAAATGTTGGCTCTATGCTGAGTGGATGATACAAATTTAAATTAGTAGCCGAAGAGTTATTTCCGGCATTCTTAATTTCTGTTGAGTAAATTTAATAAATTGTAACTCCCTATGGGAGGGGAACTGGGAAATTGAAATTTTTGTTGTGCACCTTTGGTTGAGTGGAGAGATAGTGGGTGTGCACAGAGTAAGCCTTGTTGTGTGTGTATGGGAGTTTGACCACATGTGACAGTGTTTATTCTTCTTCTTCTGTGTACACAGGCTGTCAACTCCTGCGGTCACCCCCAATCTAAGCATACAGTCAATACACAACCTACCTACCTAGTCTGGGGGTGGAATTTTGTGTGTATGGCTGTTTTGTATCCCACCTTAAAGGTAGCCATACTCCATCTTCAGAAAATTGGGAAGAAAGCTTGGAAAAAAGACAGGATGCTGAGCACAAGAGGCAGAAATAAGAAATCTCTAATTTATCTTAAAGAGAAAAAGAGCATGACAGGAAAGAGGAACCCCTAACTACTTAACGACGGTGACCTTGATAGCTCCTGTGATTTGAGAAACAGGAGGGGCCCTTAATTTCACAGTCCGCAGTGTCCCACTACGGGAATGTGACAACGACACTTAAATTTTGTTACCTAATCACCAGAGCAAAACAGCATAAACAGTCTGTCATGTGCTACAGGCCAGAAATTCTTCTTCTTCTTCGAACACAGGCTATCAATTCCTGTGGTCACTCCCAACCTAAGCATACAAGTCAATACACAACCTACCTACCTAGCCTGGGGGTGGATTTTTGTGTGTATGGCTGTTTTTTTTTTTTATCCTACTTCAAAGGTAGCCATACTCCATCTTCAGGGAGCTGGAAAGAAAATTTAGAAAAAAGACAGAATGTACAGCACAAGAGCCAGAAATAAGAAATCTTGAAGAGAAAAAGTGAGCATGACAGAAAAGAGGAACCTCTAACTACCTAGCGACAGTGAACTTGATAGCTCATGTGGTTCCAGAAACAGGAGGGGTCATTAATTCCACAGTCCGCAATGCCCCACTGCTGGAGGTTAGAAATTTATTGGTAAAGATTGTGAAAAATAATGGATGAAAGATCTGGTAGATAGAAAGGATAGTACACTCAGTTCAGCAAAAGAATAAGAGTCACAGAGAGAAATAGAAAGGGGGACATCACTAGCACAAAGAGTAGAGCGAAGCAAACTATTTGTTCGAAAGACGTTCGGTATCCCAACAAGGGGAAGTCCTAATGAATAAAAGGTCATTCAAGCAATGTCCAAGTTATGTAAAAACAAACAGCAACGTCTGTCTTAACCCGATGTTTTTTTTTTCTCTCAAATACCAGTTCATTATGCAGTTGGGTTTTGTCTTCTGCGCAGTGGTAATGGAATACAAGGTGTTTGTGGGGGACCCAGAGAGGTACTGACTTCAGCTACACTAACAGAGCAAACCCTAAACCACCCTTGAAAGCCAATGGTGAATACAAAGGCTGCAAGTACACACATGCAGGGTCAGATCTGTGGGAGGGTTCCTGGGTTCCGGAACCCCAGCCCCCACCCCGGGCTGTACATCTACCTTCAAAATTAGAAAGAAAAAAAAAAAACCAAGTGTGTCACTGAGCAGCAATCAAGTTGTCATTTCTATGATACCTACCAACATCTTGGACTAGTGTTGTCTGACAGGAGTTGTTCAAGACTCAGTTATTCAGTCATTAGGCCTACTGCCTCACTGAGACCAATCTAATATACTCCTATATAGAATTGGGGCTACAGAACAGAAATGTTTAAACAACAGAAAACATGCCCTTAGCTTGTTGACGGTATTTGCCTCTTTCGTTGAACACTTTTGTTTTTACCAACATTATCTTCTCTCGCTGTGACATTTCAAAGTCTGGAAATATCACATTTTTTCCAAGAATGCTTCAACTTCTTTTACTCCAGGCAAAGAGCCCTGCGAGTCCTTCCCTTGAACCTTTATGTACTTTTCAAAATGCTTGCAAAACACATTCAGCATCACTTGTATTCCACTGCCTGTACCGCCTACGAGACATGGTAGGCCTACACAGTTTTTTTGAACCTGTTGTTTTCAATGATGGGGAAGTTGTACTACTCTTTGCGAACTTGGGGAATGAAGTCATGCCACTCGCATGCTCACAGTCTGGTAAGTTCTGTGTAGATACAGTGGGATCATCCTCAAAATTGTCCAAAGTAGATGCTGTTGCGCAGGATGTGTGGCCTACACTTTTCATGTTTGACAAATGTGGCTGAGAACTCTGAATGCTATCCAATGTACATGGGATTGACAAAGAGCTGTGCAAGGAAGAAGTGGACATCTCCAATGAACTGGCGATGTTTTCATGGCTAGATATGGGGACTGACAATGTACTGTTTCCACTGGGGAAAACTTGAGGCAGGTGTTTGCTGAACAGCTCCTCTGCCATGCGTGTCAAGTTTATCCAAGAAGCCTCCAACTTTGGTCAACTCAGCAATTGCCAATGGGCACTGATACACATTTTTGTTGATGTTTTCCGAATGTCCCATGTGCCTGTACCAGGTTTGTCTTTGCTCTTCAGGCAGATCTAACAGAGCAAAAAATGTGGATGCCCTATGTCTAAACTTGTCAGCAATTAAAAGTTCTGGTCGCTTGAGTTTCTTTTCACCAATTGCTTGTATGATGGACTTGATGCAATAGTATCCCGAAGCATGGTCTTTTGAACCTCCTGTATTAGGAAACAAGAAAACATTTTCTTCATGTACTCCAGCGTGGCTACGTTCAGAAACCAATTTTCTGATAGCTTGTACTGTGTCGTTAGGAATGAGAACTGGAACCATTTTTCTGCTGCCTTTGCCCTGCTGATAAGCTAGTTTTGTTTTTTCAACCAGCACTTGCTCCAGTGGATCAGTGATTTGTAGAACAAGGTTCTGATCTACCCACATGCCTTCTTCTCCCTCCCGCCACTCTTTAAGAGTCAGTCTAGCCGGTTCTCCCCCACGTCTGGCATTGTACATGGTGAGCCTGCTGACCACCAAATTTCTTAACTGCACAAAAGCATGGTGGTCCCACAACAGGAAATCATCTTCCATCATGCCATTCATCTGAGACATAATAAAATTTCGGAATGTCTCAACATCTTCTTCGAGAGGCATCTGTTGTGGTTGTCGTAAAGTGTCACGCCGCCTCTCACAGTCCAGCTGAGCGGAATAGAAAATAAAATCCCAGTTCAATTCCAAAACTGACTGGAACAACTCGACTTCCTTTGCCTTTTCCATGTTATCCAGTTGACTGTAGTGACCCTTCATCACTTTTATTAACTTTTTAAGGCATATCCAAGCGCAAGCTTCAAGCCAGACTTCTGTCCCACATCATTTTCCTTTCTGGTCAAAGTGTGTATTGCCGTTTCTAGCGTTTCAAAATACTGTCTGTCAACCACACTCTCCCCATTATTTGATCGTCACCTGCTTCAGTTCTCATTCGTAATACCACATTTGCAACCAGGCGCATTTCACCCATGACTACACGTCTTTCCTTTTTTGAAGATTTGCACCAGGCTCTCTGTCCCAGCAGAAGTATTGCTTTGTCTGTCCGACACAAGTGTCCAGCCTCATCTTCCCTAAATTTATTCAAAATCTCGCTTTGGAATTCCGCTGATACCCCTGAAGTCGGTGTTTTTGAAAATGCAACTGTTTCGGCTCTAACATTTGCACTACGAGAGCAGTAATATTTCTTGTGCTTGCAAATTACTTTTTTGCTAAAGAAGCCGTTACACCCACTACACATCACTACACCTGTGCTACCCTGCTTCCTTTCCCTCAGCAGCTGTTTTCCTTCATCCCGATGCTGGGATTTTTTTTTGAGGATTCCTTCTTTTCTTAAAGATTCAAACACTCTCAACTGTTCCTGAGGAGGCAGAAGTAAAGCTGCTTTCACACTCTCTTCTTCCTTATGCTTCCTCTTCATGTGTCTTGAAAGTTTTGCTTGAAATGTCCCACAAAAGACACATGGACGTGGAGGCTTCTTGTAAGTTTTGCATGAAGTGCTTGAAGTGGAAGTTGACTGTGAGAAAGATGCCGACTTTTCTGAAGGCTGGTGTGAACTACCTCCAGTAACAGTAGCCTTCGAGGAAGAAGCTGACCTTGCAACACACTGGGGTGAAGTACCTGCACTAACACTAGTCTCAGAGGAAGAAGCTGACCTTGCAACACACTGGGGTGAAGTACCTGCACTAACACTAGTCTCAGAGGAAGAAGCTGACCTTGCAACACACTGGGGTGAAGTACCTGCACTAACACTAGTCTCAGAGGAAGAAGCTGACCTTTGCAACACACTGGGGTGAAGTACCTGCACTAACACTAGTCTCAGAGTCTCAGAAGAAGCTGACCTTGCAACACACTGGGGTGAAGTACCTGCACTAACACTAGTCTCAGAGGAAGAAGCTGACCTTGCAACACACTGGTGTGAAGTGCCTGCAGTAACATTAGCCTCTGAAGAGGAAACTGGCTTGGCAGAAACAGCAGTCTCCGCGGAAGAAGCCAACTTTGCACCAAGCTGGTGTGAAGTGTCTGCAGAAACAGTAGTCTCCGTGGAAGAAGCCAACTTTGCACCAAGCTGGTGTGAAGTGTCTGCAGAAACAGCAGTCTCCGCGGAAGAAGCCAACTTTGCACCAAGCTGGTGTGAAGTGTCTGCAGAAACAGTAGTCTCCGTGGAAGAAGCCCAACTTTGCACCAAGCTGGTGTGAAGTGTCTGCAGTAACAGTAGCCTCCAAAGAAGAAGCAGATTTTGCACCAAGCTGGTGTGCAATGCCTGCAGTAACAGTAGCCTCGAAGAAGAAGCAGATTTTGCACCAAGCTGGTGTGAAGTGCCTGCAGTAACAGTAGCCTCCAAGGAACAAGCTGACCTTGCAGTAAATCGGCGTGAAGTGCGTGAAGTGCCTGCAGTAACAGTAGCCTCCAAGGAACAAGTTGACCTTGCAGTAGATCGGCGTGAAGTGCCTGCAGTAACAGTAGCCTCCGAGGAACAAGATGACCTTGCAGTAGATCGGCGTGAAGTGCCTGCAGTAACAGTAGCGTCCAAGGAACAAGATGACCTTGCAGTAGATCGGCGTGAAGTGCCTGCAGTAACAGTAGCCTCCGAGGAACAAGATGATGACCTTGCAGTAGATCGGCGTGAAGTGCCTGCAGTAACAGTAGCCTCCATGGAACAAGCTGACCTTGCTGTAGATCGGCGTGAAGTGCCCGCAGTAACAGTAGCCTCCGAGGAACAAGCTGACCTTGCAGTAGATCGGCGTGAAGTGTGTGCAGTAACAGTAGCCTCCGAGGAACAAGCTGACCTTGCTGTAGATCGGCGTGAAGTGCCTGCAGTAACAGTAGCCTCCAAAGAAGACGAAAACTGGCAGTAGACTGGTAGTACATAGCGTCTGATGTGTCAGTAACCTCCAAGGGAGCACTTGTAGGGGTTCCTGCAAAACATAACCACCACCCAATTGAACTGAACCAAATACCTTTGAAATGGAAGAAAAATATGTTAGATGTTTAAAATAGAAGATTCAGTGACATTTACCCTTTACTCAAAATGGTTTCTCTCTCTCTCTCTCTCTCTAATGTTCTTTGGATGAGATGCCACCACAAGACATCAAACGCATCTGGTAACCCCGTTCTACTGTTCAATAGGAGAAAGCCATTGTGAGCCAATGGAATGGAATCCCAATACATATTACATGCATCCTGTGCGCCAATGACAGTTTACATGAAGACTCTGGGCACAGGGCAGAAACAAATTTCTAATAAAGAAAAACAAGAATGGAAAAAATTAAAGAAAAAAGCAGAATAGACTCACCAACTACCAAATCCTGTACACAAATATATTCACATGAAATGCATTTTGAACCATTTTGCTAATACGTGGGTGAAAAAAAATGAAGATTACCTGAGT
The DNA here is from genome assembly GCA_016801955.1 of Conus betulinus. NCBI lineage: Eukaryota > Metazoa > Mollusca > Gastropoda > Neogastropoda > Conidae > Conus > Conus betulinus. The sequence goes on from JADBJO010001731.1 coordinate 372,087, forward strand.
TGTTTTTCTTCTTTAGCCCTGGATAGACATCAGACACATCAGAGTCAGAATCTCCTGTGGAATCGGGAATATGCTCAGACTGGTCAGAATCGGCGTCCCCCTGAAATAATGACAAAATATTCTCAAGCACTCCAATAGTTTATGCATTTACTTGAGTCCATTACCACAGGCTACCCAGACAGCAAGGGTCTAGGGCCCACCTAGGTTCTAGCCAGATCCAGCTCGGTTGTCCTAGATATCCTAGGCTCATCCGCTTGTCTTGGAACCCAATCTAGGTTCTAGCTTGGCACTAGCATGCCACCCAAGCAGCGTGCTGCACCTAGGGTGCCTAGCTAGATTCTAGGTATCAAGCAAGTGCTGACCTAGGGAACCAAGCTAGATTCTAGCACAGCCCCTAGCCTGCCACCCTAGCACGCGCGCTCTACCTCCCATAATGCGCTGAGTCAGCAGGCCAACCAAACTGGCCTATATTTAGCGCAAATCTCAATTCCATTTTTTCTTTATGTTTTTCTTTTGTTTCACATTCTACAGTATTCTAGCTGCGTAATCACCAGAAATGATAGAAAACACGAGAATGTTGCAGATGTTTTGATTGTTTTATGTCTTTTTTTTTTCGTATTTACATGAGATTTTCCGATCCGGAATTTTGTGTGGTGGTCGACACTTTTTCATTGACCGGAGTCGTGCCGTTTGCCGTTCTTTGTTCGCCGGTGCAAAGCAGCTGTGAACACGTGTGTCACTTACAGTGGGCTTTTTGGACCTTTTCTCCATTTTTTAAAAGGTAGCTGTTGTACTTTTCTTTCTTTTTTTAAAACATGTCTTCGTACTGGTTGAAAAAAACAGACGTATACGAAAATTTGTTTCTGAGACTTTGAAAGCCTGTGATCAGGCTGCTGTGATTTTCGGCGAAAACGAAGCCAAAGCGCAAAAATTGTCTTTTGTGTGTGATTCTGTTGAACTTGATTCAGATCGATAGCCGCCACTTCTCCGTAGTCCTTTGTGTTCGGACTCTGTTAGTGACAGTCGTGATGTTCAATTGAACACTCCTGTTAGACGTAATAATCATACTGATCACACAGACAGTAGTGCTTCTGATACAAATGATGGACTTGATGGGCTTGTTGGTGGTAATAAGTCTGATAGCGCCACAGAACTTAGCACCAATGAAGTTGAGAACTGGGGGAAAACGACATTTATACTGATACACTTTCAGGTTTTTGTGATTCTTATAACGATGATTTAGAAGGTGAAATGAATGAAGAGAATTTTGTACTTTTGCTGCTGCATGTTGGCATTTTTTGTTTATGTAGCTCTGAATTATGTGAAAGTCATGTTGATATGGAGCGGCATGAAACGAACATTACTGATGAAGACGTACATGAGCGATTGGCTGGCCACATGGAGGGACTGTGTCCCAGGTGGCAAAAGTAAGCCAAAAACAGTGGTGGTGGTTGTGGACGACCCGGCAGAGGCCAACACAGAAATTGTGTGACTCAATGCATTTAAGAGAATTTTCAATAAAATTACCTGAATTGCTCCCATAATAACTGATGATGTGTGTGTGTGTGTGTGTGTGTGTGTGTGTGTGTGTGTGTGTGTGTGTGTGTGTGTGTGTGTGTGTGTGTGTGTGTGTGTGTGCGTACATGCGTGCGTGCGTGTGTGCGTGCATGCGAGTATGAATTTCATGGTGGACAACAACAACAGAATGGCTGTGAAGCCTGGATACTGTGAAAGGATGAAGAAAATATAATCAATGCAACAGAAAAGAGGTTCTACGGACGACTTTCCAGAATCAAATGGACAGACACACAAGACAAACCACAGCATGTTAAATGAACTGAATGCTAAGCACCAACTGTTCACAGGGATCAACAGAAGAAAACTGAAACATGTAGGGCCATGTGATCAAAAACACAAAGATAGGATTGATGTCAACAGTCATGCAGGGGAAAGTTTAAGCAAAGTCAGAAAGGGACAACTGCACACATCCTACTTCAACAACATTGCTGGTGTGTGTGTTTTGGAAGTTGCCTACAGATGTCTCAATTGTGAGACTTGGAGAAGATGTGTGACTTTGGGAGACAATGGCACCCACTGGCGACACGGGTGAAGGAGAAGGATGAGGTAGATGATGATGGCAATACAGCCCATCATTGAACTAGCTATAGAAGGCCAGCGTCAGCCGTGCTAGAACTAGCATTACTAGTTGCAAAGTGAGACAACTGCAGGCGGAAATCCAAACAAATCTTAAATAAATGTTAGCGAACCGCCAAGAGAAACGTGGACAAACGAGTCACAAGGCAAAACACGATGCGTTTTGACCTCTTAGGTCTTCTTCAAGCAAGACACAAACAAGCAGGACAATGAAAAGGAACGAATTTGTCACTTAGCTTAGATCTCTTCAGCGTTGAATCAACGCCTGCCTACCTTGCGCTGAAGAGATATAAGCTAAGTGACAAATTCGTTCGGCACAGGCACAGTGTTTATGTCTTGCCTGAAGAAGACCTAGGAGGTCGAAACGCATCGTGTGTTTTCTGTGTCTCGTTTGTCCACGTTTCTCTTGGCGGTTCGCTAACATTTATTTAAGATTTATTTAGTATTTACTAGCTAGGATGCCAAGCTAGAACCAAGGATAGGCCCATGTAGAACTAGCTAGGGTGCCAAGCTAGCTAGGGTTGGGCCAAGCTAGAACCAAGGTTGGGCCCATGTAAACTAGCTAGGGTGCCAAGCTAGAACCAAGGTTGGGCCCATGTAGAACTAGCTAGGGTGCCAAGCTAGAACCAAGGTTGGGCCCCCATGAGCACTTCTAGACTGTCCCCAGCTGGTTATCCAAGCTAGTCCCTAGCCAGTTGCCTAGCTTATGCCAAGATGATTCTAGCTTGGCTTGCTGTGCCACATTTTCATGTCGAACACACTTGGCCATGCAGACCCAACTTGTGTCAGGGATGAAAACAAAGCTAAGCAAAAAACACTGGGAAAGTTGTTGATGGCAGGGGAGGGGGGGGGGGGGGGGGGGGGTTGTACAACGTGCACCACTCTCAGAAAAGTTGTTGAACAGAGGGGAGTGGGGGGGATGGAACGGTGTACACTCTCTCAAAAGTTGTTGAGCATGGGAGGAGGTGGGCGCGGGAGGGGGGGGATCGAATGTTGTTTACTCTGTCAATAGTTGTTCAGTAGGAACTGTTAAAACCTGAGGGCTTAAGCCATGGGTCGCCCGGTATGTGATGCTCGACTTTATGAAAAAAAAAATCTGTAACCCCCCCCCCCCCCCCCCCCCCCCCCCCCCCCCCCCCTTTTGACCCCCCCCCCCCCCACCCCCCCCCCCCCCCCCCCCCCCCCCCCCCCCACCCCCCACCCAGGTCCCCCTGGGAGGGCACAGCGCTGCAGCAATGTGCTCTCCGAGTGCAGTACAAATTTCACAACATTATTTTTATTGTATTGGTATACCAAGCACAAGTACTGGTTTACACAAAGCTTTAGCACCACTTACCTGCCTATCTTCTGACACGCCTCTATTAACTTGTTCAGGGAGCTGGTGTCCATTTTCCAAGTCACTGTCACTACTATCCTCGGTTTCACGGATGATACCCCTGCAATTATAATCAATTGCATACAATCAGTGATATGAAAGACTCTTTAGTTCTGTAAGTGTTCTACTTAGGATGACCAAACTGAAAAACAACCATGAACCCCCCCCCCCCCCCCCCCCCCCCCCCCCCCCCCCCCCCCCCCCCCCCCCTCCCCCCCCCCCCCCCCCCCCCCCCCCCCCCCCCCCCCCCCCCCCCCCCCCCCCCCCCCCCCCCCCCCCCCCCCCCCCCCCCCCCCCCCCCCCCCCCCCCCAGGTACCCCCCTACAACACCCCCCCCCCCCCCCCCCCCCCCCCCCCCCCCCCCCCCCCCCCCCCCACTACAGACCCCCCCCCCCCCCCCCCCCCCCCCCCCGTCCCACACACTACTTGGTACACTGTGTCACACTGTTTGAGGGGGTCTGTTTTGTCTTTCACATGGGTCAGTTGTTGCCATAGGGAATTAGTGGATTTGTGGAAAACTTTGCAGCCATGTTGTTAGACAGCTCTGGCTAGATGAAAACAGTGCTGATAAGGCTGGGTGATCCAGCTGAAATATCCCTACAAGAAGTCCCCGATCCTGAGTAAGTACGCCTTTTATAATGTTGAATCCAGGATCCAGAAACCTACATTCTTATTAACTATCATCCATACAAATCATGTGTTTACCGCATATAAGAATTGAGCTTCAAAGGTTTGTGCACAAGAAGCGCTCTATTCAGGACTAACAGTGAACCTACACACTTCACAGCCTAGTGGTAGATCAAACGCCAGCAAGCACAGAAAATGAAAATAGCTATAGTAATATTAATACATAAATATTTTCAAACTATTTTATTGTCATCAAAAAAATATTATTATTGTATTTACATAGGACCTATCATTGGTCACAGACCAACCTCTAAAAACAAGTGCTTTTCAATCATTACACCACTACAGTTTACTCAATGGGCTTGCCTACCCAGGTAGAGCTGACTGATATGCTGACTGCTGGCACTTAGTTATTCCCCATGCCATTCAAATATCACCTACTCATTTGGCTCATGTGTGTAAACAAAGTGAGTCTATGTTCTCATGCTATTTTTGGTGTGTGTGTGTGTGTGTGTGTGTGTGTGTGTGTGTGTGTGTGTGTGTGTGTGTGTGTGTGTGTGTGTGTGTGCATCCATTAATCCATGTATGTGTGCTGAGTGTAGGCGTTTGTGGTCAACTTTAACGTTGGCAATTCTCAGCAATTACAAGTGCTGGCAGCAGCCCTTTGTTCCCGAGCGGAACCAGAGGCATAATTCAAGTCAAGTCACAAGTGCTGGCAGGGTCAAAAGTGATAGACTTGCACTTAATCACAATGACACACCCTTCCTAGCAAGCCCTAGCATGAAGACATCATGGAATGGTAAAGGCTGTAATTTGTTTAATTGGATTCTGTAACTAGGAGTAGGACAACTTGAACTGCCTCTAGTGTTCTGTACCAACTTGAGCCTTGAAGGCTTTGCCTCTCGTCATTTATCCTTTATCCCTGCAGTTCCACACAGCATGCACGCCATGTTACATGTAATCCATTTTCACCGGCACAAGATGACCTACACTTTTGAAATATCAACCAGAAAGTAACAGTTTTTCAGCTTTGTAAGAAACACCAGGCAGATATCTTCAATCTACTTGATCTTTGACAGGGTAAATTGACCTCCCCTACTCTTTTCGATTTTTCAACTGCTATGAGTTTGGTTTTTTTTATGTGCAGGGATCTAGGGTCCGACTCGTTTATAATTATTGTCCCCAAGATAACACGCCAAAATAAGGCAGGAATAGGATTGACTCTAAAGTAATCTATAAGATATAAGAAACTATATAGTTCAAAATGCCAAATGTTTTTGAAGCATGCCAGTACACCCTTAAAAATGCAGCATTTTCTTCAGTCTTATAAACAAAGATTCCATAATTACAGAATGCTTAAACTACACAAATGATGTTCAAGCAAGCCAAAAATCCAAAAGATACTTACTCGTTCTTAAGGTAGCGAAAACAAATCTGAAAATGTGGCCATGAGCAAAAGAAGGCAAGCCAATGACCAACTTGGACAATTCAACCTGACCCACAGGAAGTAAACACGCAGCTTGTCTGAAAGAAAAAAAAAGTGATACCAGTATATTTTGCCTTTTTTATGTAAGATAAGATACGTCTTTATTACAAGTGTACATGAGTCACAAAAGAATATGGGAGGGATAGAGCACAAGCTAACAAACATTTCGAGCTCAAGCTCAGTCATTTCACATAATCATAAACTAAGCAAAGGTTGAATATTGGAAGAGTACACATAAGCTTGTCTAACTACCCCCCCCCCCCCCAACTCGCCCAATCATGCGCGACACACACACACACACACACACACACACACACACACACTTCTGTGAACTGGGAATAGAATTACTGAATAGACGGTGCACATAGCTGTCTAAAAAAAAAAGCACTCGCACACATATCGAAACATACATGGCTAGTAGTGTAATTGATGGCGAGTCTGTCACACAGAATGACAAGATTCTGCATTTTGATTCAAGGCTTCGATAGCTTTTGGAAAGAAACTATTTGTGACGCCCCGCCACGAAATGAGTCGCATTGTCCCTCACCGAGTTTTTCGCTAGGGCCGATTTTAGGCAGATGGGGGTCAGGTTATGGATTTTTAGATTTTAATGGAATATAACCTACAGCCTTTTTCTTCTGTCTTCCATGCAAATATTAAAGTGTAAATATGTTTCTTTTTGCCCAAAAAATGCTTTTGAAACACATAACCTCTTGTTTTGGCAGCTTACAAACCGATAAAATTGATCAAAATTGACAGGCCCTCACCCCCGAAATATTGGAATGGACCTGTCGAATGATGCCTCGTTGGAAAGGTCTAGACCTCTATTTTTAAACTGAAACCCTTTCAGGGGTCAATTTCCACGGTGTAAGCCAATCATCGTCCTTAAAAAAAGGGTATGACGTATAAACAAAGCGTCACGAAGGTGGGATTCCCCACTGATGGTTGGCCCAAAGGCGTTCACGTGACCAACACAAGCAACAATGGCGGCTTCCAAAGCGACCACGCCGGAGAGTCTTAGGGCTAATATTTGCTATTTTTTAACAAGATCGGCTCGCGATGCCAACATATTTTCATCATCAGATGAACATGACATTTACGGGCTGGAGACTGAATATTTCCCTGGACGACGATGGCAGTGTTTCTACCGATAACGAAGAGGAAATGGGTGATCGAAGTGATATTGACAGTCAGTGCTCCGAGACCGGCTCGGATCACGAAGAAGCACCTGCACTCGTCCAAGTTCAAGAGCCCAATCTGTCTGTGAATGCCGACATAGACAGCGAAACCATGCTTGGACCTGATGCTGAAAGGCTGAAAGTTGAAGCTTTCGACTGCAAGTGTCGAAATCGCCATGTGGCAGGTGCAAGCAGTGTCGTGACTGACAAGCAAAGCAGTGAAACTGACAGTGCTGAGCCAGTGTCCAAAAAGAAGGGGATGCATTGCACAGTTCACTTCTGAGGACATACTGGCAAAGAGAATGACCATGGCTGAATTATCTGAAGGTAAGCACACAATTCAGTTACTATTTACTGTCACTGCATAATTGTTTGATTTGTGTTTAATTGTGGCAAGGTAAACATGATTAAACCAAAAGCATAACCTCATTGTGATGAGTCATGCATGCACACACACACACACACACACACACACACACACACACACACACACACACACACACTCACTCACTCACTCACTCACACACACATACATACATATTGTTATGCCACACACATAGTCATACAGTGATTCTATAAACACACACACAGTGTATTATGCACAAGATGTACACACACACACACACACACACACACACACACACACACACACACACACACACACACACACACACACACCATAAGCTTAATGCTGGTGTAACTGAACAAAAAATAATCATAAAGAGAGAAGCTCTCTCTGTTAAATCTAATTGTGATCAATATGTTTGTTTTTAACTTTACAAAATGCATTATGCTGGTATGTGATAGTATGTGTGTCAGTTGCATGATTAAATAATTGTACACTGTACAGTGTGTGTGTGTGTGTGTGTGTGTGTGTGTGTGTGTGTGTGTGTGTGTGTGTGTGTGTGTGTGTGTGTGTGTGTATCACTTGTATTCTATGAATGAATAATAATATTGTACAGTGTAGTGCGTACATTGTGTGTGTGTGTGTGTGTGTGTGTGTGTGTGTGTGTGTGTGTGTGTGTGTGTGTTTTCTGTATGCACACATGTGTAAATGAGTGGGCAAAAGGCTATTTTAATAGTGTGTGCTTGTGTGTTACTATGTTTTGGTTTTAGTGTGTATTGTGAGGTTCAAATTAACCAGGTATTTGTAATAACTAACTCTTTCTAAGGTGACTCAAAGTAAGACTTTTTTTTTTCAGCTTAGAAGGACATGGTGCTGCATGGAATACTTGCGTGTACCCCCATGAACAACTCAGAGATCACTGTGGGCAAGCCTTGTCGCCAGAAGACCAGAGAACATCAGCGCACAACATACACTGTCGACTTCAAGATTGTCTGCAGGGAATCTTTTAAGTTTATTTATTGGTAAGGTAAGCAAATAACACTGAATCAGAAATTTGCAGAACTAGAACTTCTAGTTTTATTAATCCTTAATTTTTTTTTTCTTGTCTCTCTTATTTTTCCCAATGGAATCTTTTATTTTTTTTATTTTCCTCTCTCGCCTTACTCTGTTCAGTTTTTGTGACTCAATCTCATCATGCATATCTGTCTGTTTCACAACTGATTAACATTGTCTACTAGAATTAAATTTGATATTTAGCTAATAAAATATAGATTTAATTTTACTTTTTCACTTTTTATTTTAAACCTTTGGTTATAGTGGTATATTAAAATGGAAATATTATGAACATTTGATTTACAATTCATTAATTTAATTTTATTTTCAACTGAGTATTTTATACTAAATTGTCAACATTTTTCTTAGGCAGAAATATTTTGTGACTGCTGCATAAAGACTGTTTGAAACAGACAAAATGTCAAATGTTTAGCAGCTTGTAGTTGTGAACCATTGATTTAAATCTGAATCAAGAAGAATTTTGTGTACACTGTTTATGATTGAAGTAATTGCTAACAGTTACACACACTTTACTAATAAAACACTAAAAAACAGACTTCACACACTGAGACAGCTTACACTTTTACAGTAACATCATTAACACAAAAGTTGATTGAAATCACGGCTAATTGTTAAACACACTCTCCTAATAAATCTAAAACAAACTTCACACACGCTGACACAGCTTACATTAACTTTTTTTTTACATTAACTTTTTTTTATTATGTTTAGCTTACAGTAACATTATTAACACAATAGTTGATTGAATTCACTGCTAACAATTACACATGCTTTACCAATGAATACTAAAAGTAAACAGACTTCTGACACATACAGACACAGGTTACCTTTCTTCAAGTAGAATGATTAATTCCTGTTTTCTGGTAAGTGTTGCTAAGAACAGAATTCAACACTGTTTCAGGATTAGTCAGAACAAGCTGACCGCGCTTTACTGCGTGTGTGTGTGTGTGTGTGTGTGTGTGTGTTTCAGGTCACCGTATGCTTGGAAGACTTCTTCTTTCTTCAAAATATGGCAGCAGCACCTTCCCTTCATTGTTGTTGGAAACCCAGTGACGGATCTGTGTTGGCAGTGCAAACAAAACAATGAGAAGATCCGTCGCAGTACTGGTCTCCCAGAAGAAAGAGAGTGGTGCCAGGCTTCAGGATCAGCTGGCTCACTTAGAGGTTGTTGAGGCAGAGTGGACATTTTACAACAGGCAGGTGGACCACAGCAAAGCTGCAACAGCTGCTGCCAACATCACTGAGCTGGGACCCCATCCTGCCAACAGCTGGCCAGCCAGGATGCATTACAGCTGTGACTTTGCCCAGCAAGTCCATCTGCCCAGCAGCCCTCTCCAGCCTGATCCTATCTGCATTTTTGTTCCCAGAAAGTGCGGCATCTTTTGGAGTCTGCTGTGAGGGTCTTCCACAGCAGATAAATTACCTCATTGATGAAGGCATGTCCAGCGGCAAGGGGTCCAGTATGGTGCTTTCTCTGCTGCACCATTTTTCCCAGCATTTTGGCATTGGGGAGATGGAGGGGGATCTACACTGTGACAACTGCAGCGGCCAGAACAAAACCAAGTCCATGTTGTGGTACCTGGCCTGGCGAGTCATGCAGGGCCTCACACCTCCCATCACCATCAACTTCATGCCTGCCCCGCCACACCAAATTTGCTCCTGACTGGTGTTTCGGCCTCCTGAAGCCATGCTTCAAACGTTGTGAAGTTCACGGCCTCAACGGCCTGTGCCATGTCATCAAACAGCAGCACCACCAAGGGCATCAATCGGGCACAGATCATTGGCACAGAGAGGCTGGGAAGAGAAAGTCATGGTCTATGACTGGCAAGCATTTTTTGATGTGTATTTTAAGGCAGTGAAGGGAATGAAAAAAATATTTTCATTTCCGTTTTTCCTCAAATGCTCCTGGAACTGTGTATGTGAAAACCACACTGAGTGCAGAGGAGGAACAGATACAGCTAGCATACTGTGTGGACACTGCCAGGTGTCGTCTGGTCAGTCTCCCTGCTGAATTCAGCCCCCTGGATTGTCAGCTGACCGCAGAGAGTACCTATACCAGCACATCAGACCCTTTGTCAGACCTGACGCACATGACATTCTCTGCCCTAAGCCTCTGCCCCTGCCCTAGTCACTAGTCCAGTACTGTGAGTAGAACATCATCTTCCTGTGGGAATTACTGTTCTCATGTGTGTTCAAACTACTTAATATGGTCAGGGAAGCTGCGTTCTACTGCCGCGGTCATGTAGTATCTTTTTTAGGTTTTTTTTTTTTTTTTTTTTTTTAAATTTTCCTTTATTTTCTGACTTAAGATCTTACACTAGCAGTTACTGAATAAAAGCACACAAAAGGTTACCTCAAGTAGTATGGTTATGTGAATTAATTTACTGATATAAATTTAAAGCAGCTTATTCTTTTCTCTGTGTTATTTTTCAATTTATCCAAAATCTATTTTTTTTAATAAAATCTAGAAATGTCATATTTTTCCCCAAAGGTTTGTGTGATGATACAGAATGGTCATATGCATGTTTGTGCGAAGTTTCAACAAGATATCTTAATTAGAAGTACTTGGTTGCTATGAACATGTTTTGAAACTTTTCGGCTGCAATTTCTCTTTTCGCTGTATTGACGGGGTCTAAACTTCAATCACAATAACTTTGCCAAAAATAGTCCGATTTACAATCTGTTTTTTTTTGGGAGAGCATTTTTATTGTAGAATTACAAGATATAAATAACTCAAAAACGACCTCCGGTGCAATGCGACTCATTTTGTGGTGGAGCGTCACATGTGCAAAGCGATTTGTTCTTGTTGTTTTCAAGGTTATGTACCGCCAACCTGAGTGAGGAAAGCAGCTTGAAAAATCCAAAAGCTGGATGTTATCTATCTTGACTTATCGACTTAGCTTTTTTAAATGCTAGTATAGATTTCATCCAAGGACGGCAAGTTACACTCACACCCTATGATGTTGGTGGCTGTTTTGACAATCATTTTGAGGGCTGAAACATCCTCTTTTGACATGTTACCAAACCAGACAACTACTGCAAAAGTTAATACACTTTCAATGATGTGTTCTGTAGAACTGGATCAGATTGTCCTTGTTGACACCAATTTTTTTCAACCGCCAAAGAAAAGTACAAGCGCTGCTGGGCTTTCTAAACAGTGTTCCTGGAAATTTTTCTCCCATTTTAAATTATCAGAAATGATTAGTCCAAGAAATTTAAACTCACTAATGATTTCCAATGGGTTGTTTTTGATAGTTACTGGGCAAGGGAGCGGTCTTGGTTTTTCTAAAATCTAGAATCTTTTGTTTTTGATACATTTAGCTCCAAGTTGTTTTGGTCGCACCAGCTAACGAGCTCGGAAACGTCATATCTGTAGTTAGACTCGTTACCATTCGTGATCAGCCCTTCAAGAGTCGTTTTGTCGGCAAATTTTTTATTTAACCACAGTATTACATTCATGGTGAGTTTTACAATCATGGATGAACAATGAATACAAGACTGGGGACGGAACACATCCTTGGGGGGGCACCAATGTTAAGGGTAAGGGTGGAAGAGAACACATCACCAACTTTAGAAATCTGTGGTCTACATCTGAGGGAATCAAGGATCCAGACACAAACTGATTCAGGGATCAAAAAAGATGTTTCAAATTCATATAAAGCTTTGAAGGTACTATTGTATTAAATGCTGAACTGTAATCAATGAAAAGTATCCTAACGTACGCGTCTGGATCCAAAAGATGCATAACCCGACACCAGTCTGCCTCAGCCTTAACAAGGTCTGTTTGATTCACCAGACCAATATGACCACTCACCCAACATGGAGAAATCCCAATCAAAGGAGAGAAAATGAAGTAGGTCACCCAGAGACTGTATTGTGCTACATGCAGAAATTAACCACGTTCAACTGTTTTTATCTTTGCCATTCAAATGAATCGGCAGGGTTTCCACTTCGGCCGCCCCGGTTTCTTTTTTTTTAAAATTTTTTTTTAATAATCAGAAAGAAAAATAAGTTACGTATCAAGTGATTATGTGACATTTTTTATAGCATTACAAACCTTTCACACAATTCTGACACACTAGTTTCATATATACTGGAAACATGCAGAGTAATTTTATTAAACAAATGCAGAAAACAAAGAAATGAAAAATAAAATAAAGAGAAGATAATGAGCAAGCTAACAAAATACACACAAAAAACACACACACGCGCGCGCACACCACTTGCCACAACATTACCACCACTCTCTCTCTCTCTCTCTATCTCTCTCTCTCTCTCTCTCTCTCTCTCAATCAGCTAGGTTAATTCTTCCATGCCAATCTTAGGGTTAACAAGATCACTGCATGAGGTAGGTGGGTAAAGAAAGAGGAGTCCCTATGGGGAGTGGCAGAGAGGGGGGGGGTGGGGGCAGGGGGGGGGGGGGGGGGGGGGGCTGGGGGAGAGGGGCTGGGGAGAGGGGGACTGGGGTGACTGAGGAAGATGGAGTGCAAAGGAGAAAATGAAGTAGGTCACCAAGTTTAACCCAGAGACTGTATCGTGCTACGAAAGCCCTTTATTTATTTTTCGAATGATATTGTTGCCCAATACATTCCTCAACTGCTTGAATTATTTTTTTTTTAATCAAATTCTAATGACTGATTAGGAATTCCGAAGTTCTTTCAGTTCATGGGAATTCAAAAGTCATTCGAAAGAGACTTGGCTACAAAGTGAGGTTCCGTGT
>JADBJO010001732.1:0-15000 GCA_016801955.1 Conus betulinus
TTTCGACTGGATGAGGTTCCAGGTATGATGAACAACGATTCGGAAGAAAGTTCTGAAGAAGATTTTTTTTCCCCCCGAGTAAATGGCTCAGTGACATTCTTCAAACTTGCAATATAGCAACACATATATATTCACAGGAATTTTAAAAATTATTTTCATTTCATTATTTCCTTTCCTCTCTTTAAATTATTTTTTTTAAGTGGGTAACCATGTTCAAATTACACAGTTTACCTATCTTGCCGATGGTTTTCGCGCGTAACTAATCTCAAATAAGTGCATACTGAAGAGGGTTAAGTCAAAGAGACACAATGTATTTGTGACAGAAAGCATGTGTAGACTTTGACCTACCCGTATCAGGGACATCTGTTGGTCGCATGATTCGTCGGATCTGTTCCATGGATTGCAAGTCTGGAGACAGACCTGAAACCCACACCATCACCAACTCAAACACTCAACCCCCGCTGCCTTAACGGTAAACAAGTCCACATACTCACACACCCAAAACAGACTGGCTAAAGGGTTTTTGCATATCCACTCGAAACCATCACATTCATTCTTGTCAGTCGCCCAAAATGAGATCAGTCACAACTATGTCATGTAAAAAATTTCACTTCGCCACATGTTCTATAACATTCCCGGCATCACTTACACAGGAAGTCTGAAGTGCTCCTTCAGGAGCACCACCAATCACGACAATGCTAGGAACACGATCCCTGTTCTTCCCGCCATACATGAGGCACCAACAGGCAGCAATCCTGATCCAGCAGAGAACAGTCAAGACACGGAATGAGCTGCCCCAGAAAGTTGTCAAGGCCCGCACCTTTCACGTTTTTCTGTCAAGGCCTCCACAGTTCCTCCAAACCTGTTTTCTTCTTCTTTTTTTTTGCAGACCTCCCTATCACCAGTACAACGATCCACACGATGACTACGGCCACTTTCAAGAAAAGCAGGCCAAGACTACAAGACAGGCTTGTGACACACATTTCCTCAAAGCACCTGAAACTACTGTCTGAGCCCAAAGCACATTCAACAACTCTGGGCTGGGGCTGAAAAAAAAAAAGCTGAAAACTGTCTCAATGTCAGTAACTTTAATGAAGAATTGCACTGACAACTTCCCAGCAACAGTCTATCACTAATCACTGAACCATAAGGCTGGAAGACTCTATGTATGGATGGTTTATCATTATCCATCACAATCCCTGCATTCTGGTGGTATCTCTTGCTGCAATGGAAGAGCTGCAACAGCGACATTTTGAAATATGTCTTGGCAGGTTTTACTTTGTATAAATCAGGCATATTTCAGATCTCTCCATAAATCTAGAAACCAAACAATAACCCAGTTTGCTTTCAACATAAACAAAGAGAGCATTACGAGCGAAAGAACACACATCTTTTTAATTTCTTTTTCAGTCCATCGTTATTGGTTAAGTTAAAATGCAAAAAAGGGAAGGACTGTCAGTACATGCAGAGAGAGAGAGAGAGAGAGAGAGAGAGACAGACAGACAGACAGACAGACAGACACACACACACACACACACACACACACACACACACACACACACACACACACACACACACACACATACACAGGGTGGAGGGGATTAGAGAAAGAGCAGCTTCATTACACATGGACAGGAAATAAGACAGTGCTATTGTGCATCACTAGTGTATGCAGAGAACAGAATCTGACTTACATTCAGTCTCCCTAACTCTGATTTCTCTGACAAACCACATCCTGATATGTCCAAGTCAGGTCTATCCAGCGGTGTTCTCTCGATACCTAATGAATGAAACCATAAAAAAAAAAATTCTCAGGCCCCTCTTTCATCCAGGTTCAGTGCCTTGGTCACTTTCAATGAGCAACAACTACATGCCCTTACTTGAACCAGATATCCCCATATAAAAATCAAAAAACCAACCGAACACCTTGGTTGCTATGCTGTCTGCCATACGAAAAATAGCCTTCAACTTTTTTTTCTTTTTTCATCACATATTTTGAGTCGGGATTTTCTGACTTCTTGATCATGTTAGCTAACCCTGGCCACCACAAAAACAGCCAGTATCATAGACACTGTTTCCACCAGTCTTGCACTTGATCATGTTAGCTTACCCTGGCCACCCAAAAACAGCCAGTATCATAGACACTGTTTCCACCAGTCTTGCATCTGATCATGTTAGCTTACCCTGGCCACCACAAAAACAGCCAGTATCATAGACACTGTTTCCACCAGTCTTGCACTTGATCATGTTAGCTTACCCTGGGCCACCCAAAAACAGCCAGTATCATAGACGCTGTTACCACCAGTCTTGTACTGTCAGTATGACAGACCTCCTGGCCACCACAAAAATGGGGATTTTTGAAAAGAAAAAAACACCCGGAGGTGCTGGGGAGGACCCAGAGAAACACTGTCTCCACCTGCCTTTAGAGCAGTCCTGTACCACCCTTGGAGGCCTGCGCTGTGTTGACGATGGGTACAGGCACGTGCAGGTCACTCCATTAAGATATCAAGGGACATAACTGCTCCTGAACAGAGGTAAATCGGACTACAGGATGCAACTTATAACAGCCTTAAAGTAGCATCCCCATGGGTGTACCAGCCCGTATTTCATGACTGCAGAACCCACCAGCAAAAAAAACACCACCCTCCAGCTGTTGAGCACACCCCACAGACCCAACCACCCCTGCCCACGGACAGATGAAGACAGTGTCATTCCTGACACAGCCAAGCTTTCGCCAGTCTTATATGCCCTCAAGAGAGAATCCAAAGTCGCACTGTCAGTACGACCGACAACCCGTGCCACCACAAAAATGGGGAGTTTTTATTATACTCCCTGTTTGGCTAATTACTTACCATGTCAGACCATAGCATTCAATGGCAGTTAGTCAGCTCTGCCAGGCCGAAATTTTTTTGTGGCTAATGTAGTAATAGACAGTCATGTGACGCCCACCCTACTTCCGCCATAGGAAGAAAGCCGCTGGCCGCTTCCTGTTCCTCATTCAGCGAGGTCTGTGCGCAAGGTAACCCCCGAGAACCTTGGCGCTAGAGGGGAAGGTAGGGCGGGCATTAGAGTCTGACATGGTAAGTATACTAACCAAACAGGGAGTATAATAAAAACTCCCCATTTTGTCATCATATTCTATACCATGTCAGACCATAGCAGAATCTAAAGGAATCGGAGGAGGGCCGAGTGCCCTAGTGGTTCTTGGGGTTAACCGATATAGCTGCATTAGCCGCCACAAAGGAGATCCCTGTAGAACCATCAGCCCTGGACATGCGGATATCCCTTAAATAAAAGTTTATAAAGGGATTTTCCAAATGCCAAAAGGCTGCCTCCAGTAGATGGTGCAGGTGGACAGAGTGCTGGACGCTGCAGAAGTGGCCAGCGCTCTGACCTCATGGGCCCGGGAGATAGGACAGGGAGATGCTAGTACGCGTGGGCGTAGGCAGATCTCACCATCTAGGAGAGGCACCTAGAGATTGTGCCAGCCGAGATGTCTTCCTCATTATTGGGGTTGATAGAAATAAGGAGATGTCTCTGGGAGGAGCGCCTGGGACGCGAGAGTTCCCAGTAGTGTCTCAGACACCTAGAAGGACACAGGTCCATGTCTCCACCACCGCTCTTCCCCCTCCAGGATATCCACCAGTGAGCAGATGATGAGGGAGACGAGGAGTGCCCGGTTCCTGATTCTTAGCTTAGAATTCGGAGAGAAACATTCATTCGACAGAGCCATCCCTGTGGGAGGCAATGTCTCTGGGGTCCCCGATGAGGGCATGGATCTCGCTTTCGCCCTCTGGCCAAAGCCAGGGCAAGGAAGAATGTGGTCTTCAGGGAAAGGAGGTCCCAAGGGAATGCGCCTTGGGTACCAGGGCTCACGGAGAGCCACCCCCCTAGAGATCTATCTGAGAAGGAAGTCATTCTCAAAGAAGGGTCCGCCAAGCTGGTGAATAGAGGTGCAGATAGCCGATCTGATCATGGGGAACAGAGTTGCCTGATCAAAAGGAGACCCATCTCTCCCATCGGTAATAGTAGGTCCTGCGATGCCCCCGCCCCCGCCCCCGCAAGTATGTTTAGGATGGACTGGGATCTGTCCATCTGGGAGGTAGAAGCAGGTGCTCGCAGTTGGGCTGGCACAGAAGCCAGGTGTGTGGAAGCGGAGCAGTTGGGGTTGGAGTGAGGGCGACCTGAGCGGGATTGCCTGAGCATGTCTCACCGAGTGTTCAACTGGAGGGGGGGAAACATGGGTGAGGGACTTGAAGTCCGGAAACCAGGACCGGGTCGGCCACCATGGGGTTATGAGGATGAGCCTGGTCTTTCCCAGCCTCGCCTTCCTGATCACCTTGTGGAGGATCGGGGATGGAGGGAAGGCGTATGCTATGAGGCCTGACCAGGGAAGGGAGAGAGCGTGTCGACTGCATGCGCTTGGGCATCGGGGATGGGAGAGACATACCTTGGCGGATGATGGTTAAAAATCGGTGGCAAAGAGGTCGACCATGGGCCGAACCAATGTTCCCACACCAAGGTTAGGGCTAGCCTGCTGAGGGTCCATTCCGTACGAAGGAGGGACTTGGACCGGCTGAGGGAGTCTGCCAGGATATTGCGGGTCCCTGGTATGTGTCTCGAGCAGAGGGTGATTCCCCGTGCGTGACCCCAGCGGAGGAGAGCCTCTGTCTGTAGGGAGAGGCTGCTGAGCGAGCCCCCCCCCCCCCCCCCCCCCCCCCCCCCTTTTTGTTGACATAGCAAGGCACCGAAGTGTTGTCCTTGAGCAGGAGAACAAGTCGGTGCAAGACCTGAGGTTGGGAGAGGAGGAGGGCAAGCCTGACCGTTACCAATTCCAGGACGTAGATGTGGAGACGGGCAGTCTGTGCATCCCACACTCCCGAGGCATGACCGTTCTCTAAGTGGGCACCCCTCCCCAAGTTGGAGAAGTCTGTGTAGAGTTCCAGGGGCTGGGTTGGGAAGGAGATGGGACCCCGGGGATCAGTCGGGAGGGGCTGAGCCACTCTACCGTAGCCCATTGGGACCAAGGCCCCAGGGGAATGGTCTAATCCCAGCGGTCAGAGGTCTGCGACCAACGACGATGGAACTCCTTTGGGGATGGTGCTTGGGAACCCAGCCCAGGTGAAAGAGGGACGAGAGGGACTCCATCATCCCCAGGAGGGAGGTAAGGGTTCTGGCCGGGTTGTGTTTGCACTTGTTGGGGTTGGTGACAAACCCTAGTGTGGAACAGAGGCGCAGAAGAAGATTTGTGTGGGATGGTACTGGGCCAGGAGGGAGCCAGGAGGACGAGCCAGTCATCCAGGTACACCAGGAGGCGAATGTCCTCCTGTCTGGCCAGGGAGGCCATCTCCTTGACCACCTTCGTGAAGAGGAAGGATGCCAGGGAGAGGCCGAAGGGGAGCGCCCTTGAACGGGAGCACCCAATCCTACCAGACGAACCGTAAGTATCGTCTGTGGGATGGGTATATAGGGGTCTGAAAGTAAGCGTCCTTCAGATCTATAGAGGCTGCACAATCCTGGTGGTGAATGGAGTCTCTGATCTGAGTTGGAGTCCCATCCTGAATTTGGTGGGTCTGAGGGACCTCTGAGCCATCAGGGGTCTGGGCGGCACAGATCCGACTGAAACGATGCCTGTGGGCCAAGACCCGGAGTTATGGTCAGTTGGGGGGGGTCAGGGGGGGGTCCCACCAAAGACTGGCCATAAATCCTCCACCAGAGTGTTGAGGGGAGAGAGGTCGAGAATGACTTCCCTCCTCCTGAGGGTTTGGGGACCACAAGGAGATGGGAGTAAAACCAAGGGTTGGGATGAAGATCTCCAAGATGACCCCCTTTTGGAGTCCTTCAACTTCCCCCCGAAGCACCTCCGCTCATCCTGGGGAGGGTTCCCTGGGGAAGGGGGGTGGGCATGAGAGGGGGGGGGCGTCCATGAGTCCAAAGCATGCGGAACCCCCCCTGTAACACTGCCACCAGTCATGGGCTGAGGCCCATACGCTCCAGCAAGGGGTTCTGCCTGTACCCCGTTCTCCCGTAGGTGAGTCTGCCAGTCATCATCTCTGCAGCCGTGCCTGTTGGCCGAACCGAAAATTCTGCTGGGGGAGTTTCGGCTTCGGCCTTTAGGAGGTATTAGGGTGCTTGGCGGGCCATGCAGCACAAGTGGGACGAAAGGAGGGTCTAGCAGGGCGAGGCTGACGAGGGGGCCTGACCGCAAAGATGCTGCCTGCTTGCGTTCTTAGAGTGAGTGGGAAATGACAGCAAGCGAATAATCGCCGGAGAGCAACTGCTCCTGATCGGGATGCACCGCAAGGCTGCCTTAAGCACTGGTAGAGATCAGCCTGTGACAGGACAGCATCTCTACAGGCCAGTAGGCAAGTGAAGTGGCTCCTGGCTGCGCTGTCCGCCGCAGCTGAAGGCCATGCGACATCTGAAGATCAGGGAATGCATCAGGGGGGTCGCCAAACAAGCGAGATTCTGTCTCCTGATGTGTGTCTCAGAATCGTGTGCGTCTGAGGACACTGAGACAGCACCGTCCTCCTCCGGCCAGAGCTCCGCCCACCCGCTGCAAGAGCATGTCGAGGAAGACATGACCAGCAGTGGTGTGCAGGATCCCTATCTGGCTATACAGTCCCACTCTGCCAGTTTCTTGATAGAGATTGTGGCGGAGGTAAGGGGGCCAGGTGGGGAATGATCTGGCAGTCAGCCAGGGAAATGGTAATTTCCCTGGTCACCGGACTGTCAGAGAACAGGGAGTAGATGTGGCCTGCCGGGGGTCCCTGAGGAAGGTGCCTACCAGGACCACGTTCAGGCCCAAGAGGAATTCAAAACCCTGGCAGAGGGACTGCCTATGCACCCCTGG
This sequence comes from Conus betulinus, assembly GCA_016801955.1. Classification (NCBI taxonomy): domain Eukaryota; kingdom Metazoa; phylum Mollusca; class Gastropoda; order Neogastropoda; family Conidae; genus Conus; species Conus betulinus. Next base: position 6,854 of record JADBJO010001732.1, read on the forward strand.
CTAGAGTTGCCGGACTCTCCCAAATGGAGGTAAGTGTTTGAGGTGCAACAAATCTTGGGTGAGGTCGCTGGGCTGGGGGGCATCCGGCGTATCTAGCAAAGAAAGGATCTTGTCAGAGGGTGGGAGCTCCCTCACGACAAGTTCTGAGCGCCACCGCTGAAGGATGGACACATCGCCAGATGAGGAGAAGGACTCATGTACCTCATCTTCAGACTCTGGGGAATGGGGTTCCTGGAGAGGTTGCACGGAACCTTCTGCAGGAGACAACAGCAGGGGTGCATGGAGGTCCTGCCCTAGGTGATTCCGAACGCATCCCATCACCCGGGCTGGTCCACGCCCCGGCAAAATTCCCCAGAGGCTGAGGGTCGCGTGATGCAGCATGATAGTAAGAGGTCTCACCGTGTGTCTGAAGGTAAGAAGGCAAGCTGGCAGGAAAAGAGGAAGGTAATTCTTGAAATTGGCTTGCCTTTTAAAAGGGGAACGTTGGAAGAAAGTTGATCTGATATTAAACAACAGGCTTTTATAAATGGTAGCCGCTTGCCTTTGGCCATCGGACGCAGTGATCATGTGTGTGCCACAAAAATTCAGCCTGGCAGAGCTGACTAACTGCCGTTGAATGCTATGGTCTGACATGGTATAGTATATAATGCCAAAACAGCCAGTGTCATAGACAATGTTTCCACCAGTCTTGCACCTGATCATGTTAGCTAACCCTGGCCACCAAAAAACAGCCAGTAGAGCTGAGACACTGTTTTTTCACCAGTCTTGCACCTGATCATGTTAGCTTACCCTGGCCACCCCAAAACAGCCAGTATCATAGACACTGTTTCCACCAGTCTTGCACCTGATCATGTTAGCTTACCCTGGCCACCACAAAACAGCCAGTATCATAGACACTGTTTCCACAGTCTTGCACCTGATCATGTTAGCTAACCCTGGCCATCACAAAACAGCCAGTATCATAGACAATGTTTCCACCAGTCTTGCACTTGATCATGTTAGCTTACCCTGGTCACAAAACATCAGTACATGCTGTTTCCACCAGTTTTCACCATCAGTATGACTGACCTCCATGGCAGCAGAAGATTTTCTCATCGATGATGGCTGCAATGGGCAGACAATTGAAACAGTCTGTGAATGTCTTCCACAGCTTGACGTTGTATCTTCTCTTACCTGAAAGCAAATTAAAAACAGAAATCATAAACACTAAATCAAACAGATCTCAGAGCAGTAGTGGAATGCACGTAGGTGTATATCATGTCATTGAAACACCAGTCACTACCAGGGCGTACACACAGCTGTTTACCCTTATTTTTATTAACGTCCTTTTCCCACACAAAAAATCTGCTGCGCACTTTCTTCAAATAATGTGTACAAACCTTCCAAACTGTTGTCTAACTAGTGGTGAGGAAGGGCGGTGGGTGGGCGGTGTTCATTTTTCGTCTGCCATCAGGCAGCAGAGTGAGAGCATAGCTTCAGATTTGTTTCAGTCACCATGGGACACCAAAAAGGTGACTTTTCACATCTTTATGTGGGTGCAACATGCTCACAATTCCTTTTATCATTAATTTCTCGAGTACACTTGCATCTTACCGTACCAGCATATGGGTAATCTTTTGTACACTGTTTTTAAGTTGTCTGTTTCAGCTTGTTTTCAAGTTTCCGTTTCTTTTATGAGTCAATATCCATCAACAATATAAACAGAAGTACAGTGGTACTTGAGATACAGCAGCAACAGTGTGTTTTAGACAGCCTTTGCACAAGCAGTTTCAAGCTGCACTCTGCCTAGACTGCCTTAGTTTCACACAGTGCAGGCCGACTGTAAGGGCACTGGTGCGAAAGTTTAGGCTATGCATTATCTTTCAGCATAAGGAGCTTCTGATCAAAGTCATCAAATCATTGAGTCTGTTTAGTGTTTAGCTCTTGGGCCCCATTCACTGGACTCCCTCATTAAAAATAGAGATAAATCAAGTCATCAAGCAGAAATGGAACACTCTATTTGAGCAAAAACACTTTCCGACTCCAGGTTGCTCGTGTTTCCGTGTGTTCTGACTCAGGAGTCTAATAAAAATTTACCTTTGAGAAATTTCCGGCCAGCTACTGCTGGTCTTCATCAGCCCCGACTGACTGGTAGTTGTGGTGGATGTTCGTGTTCTCTGAGTTGTCCTCACTGGTGGAGTGATAGGTGTACAGCACACTCTTGTAAATGGGGAGCAGGTCATAGCCACAGTCTCTGTTCAAACTTGGTTTTCTCTCCTGATTTCTATTGCTTCTTTCACTTTCCTTTTAGTGAACTGTGATTCAGCTGCAATTATGGTGGCTTGAAACTTGTTGATATGGTGGGTTGTTGTTGTCAGATGTCCATAATATGCAGAAGCAGTTTTTTTGTAGTGTGTTCATTTAGCCTTGTTTTCAAAGGCCGAACAGTTTCTCCACTGTGGTCCTCACTGCACGCCTCACATTGAATGTGATACACCACACCACTTTTCTTTTCCAACTCTGCTCTGTCCTTGACTTTTGTAACCTGTGATCGTATTGAATTCACTGGTTTGTGTAATACTTGAACGTCATGTTGGCTGAAAGTCCTTGACAGGCGCTCTGACATCTCTTTCACGTAGGGCATGCTGATAGTGATGGACTTCGTTTCATTGGCATGCCTTTGTTTCGGTTTGGGGGTGTTGAAAATCCAGGAAGGATAACCGTTGGCTTTCAGAGCTGTCTTGATGTGGTGTTCTTCTTTCAGTTTATTCTGTTCCAAGGTGCAGTGGGATTTTGCTCTGTATAATAGAGTTTGGACAACTGAACATTTATGCTGTAATGTATGGTAAGAGTAAAAGTGTAGATATTGTGATCAGTATGGGTTGTTGGTTTGCGGTATACGGATGTTTCCATGGTTCCCTCATTGGTTTTATGAACTTTGACATCTAGGAATGGGATCTGATGGTCTTGTTCAGACTCACAGGTGTACTATACTGGATGTTGGGGTTGATGGAGTTTGAGGTGTTCAGTGAAGTTGTCCTTCTCCGATTCTGCTATGCTGATGAACTCCCTGTTTGGCTAGTATACTTACCATGTCAGACCATAGCATTCAACGGCAGTTAGTTAGCTCTGAAAGGCCAAAATTTTTTGTGGCTAATGCAGTAATAAGACCATCACGTGACGCCCACCCTACTTCCGCCAGGGAAGAAGCCGGTGTCAACTTCCTGTTCCTGATTCACAACGGCCTATGCGCAAGGTAACCCCAAGAACCACAGCGCTAGCGGGGAAGGTAGGGCGGGCATTAGAGTCTGACATGGTAAGTATACTAGCCAAACAGGGAGTATAATACAAAAACTCCCCATTTTGGCGTCATATACTTTACCAGTGCCTGGGGTGCGAGCGTTCCCGATAGCCCCGAATGGAGCTAGCCGAGAGCCTTAACCAAGAAGACAGGTTGAGACAGGAAGATGCCTATCTGGATATTGGAAGGGAGAAATGGGGGAACAGAGTTGTCTGAGCACCAGGAGGCCCATCTCTCCCATTGGTAATAGCAAAGAGGCTCAGTGCTGGCTCTGTGCAAAGCCATCGCTAATCGTAGGTCTTGCGAGGCCCCAGCCCCAGCAGGTATGTCTAGGACAGACTGGGCTCAGTCTGTCTGTGAGGGAGGGGCAGATGCTCGCAATTGGGCTGGCATAGCAACCATGCGAGCCAGCAGAGCATCTGAGCATGTCCCCTTGAGTGCTCACTGGAGAGGGGAACATGGGGGAGGGACTTGAGGTCGGAAACCAGGACAGGGTCGGCCATCACGGGGTGATGAGGCTGAGCCTGGGTCTTCCCAGTCTCACCTTCCTGATCACCTTGCGGAGGACTGGGAATGGAGGGAAGGCGTATGTTATGAGGCCAGACCAGGGAAGGGAGAGCAACCCTGGGCCTGAACACTGTTCCCCACCAAGCTGAGGGTTAGCTTGCTGAGGGTCCCTTCCGCATGGAGGAGGGTCCCCACTATGTGTCTTGTGCAGAGGGTGATTCCCCGCGCGTGGCACCAGCAGAGGAGGGCCTCTATTCAGAATGAGAGAGGCTGAGGAAGCGAGCCCCTTCACACACACACACACCCCTCCTTGTTGACATAACAAGGCACCGAAGTGTTGTCCATGACCAGGAGAACAAGTCGGTGCGAGACTTGGGTTGGAAGCCGAGGAGAGCAAGCCTGACTAATTCCAATTCCAGACGTTGATGTGGAGACGGGCAGACTGTGCGTCCCGCACTGTGCGTCCCACACTCCCGAGGTATGAGGGTTCTCCAAGTGGGTGACAGCCCAAGTTGGAGGGGTCTGTGCAGAGGTCAGGGGTTGGGTTGGGTGGGAAATGGGACCCTGGGGAAGAAAGTGGCGGGGTCGAGCCACTCTTCCGTAGCCCACTGGAACCAAGGACCCAGGGATGGACTGATGCCAGTGGTCGGAGGTCTGAGACCATCGATGACGGAACTCCCATTGGAGTAGGCGCTTGGGGACTGGCCTAGGGGATGAGGGACGACAGGCACTCCATCATCCCCAGGAGGGAGGTAAGGGTTCTGGCCGGGGTGTGGGTAGACAGGCGGCGACGGGAGAGGTGGGAGATGATGTCCCCAATGCGGGTGGACCTCTCTTGGGTGGGGGGAGACTATATGGGGAGTGTGTCGGAACTCATGCCCAGAAAGGAGGACAGCTGACTGCGGTTGAGTTCACACTTGTTGGGGTTGGTGACAACCCTAGTTTGGAAGAGGCGTACAGGATGGTTGGTGTGGGATTGACACCAGTCCAGGGGGGACCCAGGACGAGCCAGTCGTCCAGGTACACAAGGAGGTGGAAATCCTCCTGTCTGGCCAGGGAGGCCATCTCCTTGACCAGCTTCGTGAATAGGAAGGGTACCGGGGAGAGGCCGAAAGGCCAAAAGGGAGCGGCCTGAACTGGAACCCCCGATCTTGCCAGACGAACCGTAGGTATCGTCTGTGGGATGGGTGTATGAGGTTGGAGTAGAACCCCAGTTGGGATGGGGATCTTTGTGATGGCCCCCTTTTGGAGGAGTTCTGAGACTTCCTAGTAAAGAGCCTCCGCCTGGGCCGGGGGGGGTCGCTGGGAGAGGGGGGTGGTGGGGGGGGGGGGTGGGGAGAACTATCAGAGGAGAGCGCTAGTGGGTCCAAGGCAAGTGAAGCCCCTCCTGTAGGACCGCTACTATCCATGGGTTGAGGCCCATATGTCTCACTGGTGGGCACGCCGGGATAAGCTGCCCGCCAGAGGGGCCGAGGGGCCAGGGAGGAGGGATAGCAGGGGTAGTTTTCCCTACTCCAGCTCCCCCGGTAGGTGAGTCCTCCAGTCACCTCCGGGGCCATCCCTGCTGGCCCGAAATGAAAATTCTGCTGGGGAAGTTTCGTCTTCGGTCGCAAGGGGGTTTTTAGAGCGCGGCGGGCGGGCCAAGCGGTGCGGGATGGGGCCTGCTTGGGATACAGTTGGGGTCCAGTAGGGGAGTGGAGGAGCGAAGGAGGGTCTGGGTCTGGGAGGGCTGAGGCTGCCCAGGGGGGCCTGGCCGCATATGAGGCTGCCTGCTTACACTCTTCAACGGAATGGGCAATGAAGGCAACTGAATAGTCACCGAAGAACAACTGCTCCTGACTTGGAATGCACCACAAGGCTGCCTTAAGCGCCGGGGCGAGATAGCCCGTGACAGAATGGCCTCAAGCAATTGTAGTGGCTCCTGGCTGCACTGTCCGCCGCAGCCGAAAGGTGGTGCGAGATCCTGTTGACTAGGAGTCGCATCAAGGGGTCGCTGAACAAGCAAGATATGGTCTCAGGGTGTGTCTCAGAATACTGAACATCTGAGGACACAGAGACAGAGTCGTCCTCCTCCAGCCAGATCTCCTCCACCCACTGTGGAGCATGTCGAAAGGACATGTCCAGCAGTGTTATGTTGGATCTCCAATCTGGATCTGCGGTCCCACTCCACCAGATTCTTAGTAGAGATCGTGGAGGAAGTGGGAGGCTAGATGGGGGATGAACCAGAGCCGGCCGGGGAAATGGAAATTTCCCTGGTCACTAGAGTGTCCTAGGAGAACAGGGAGGAGAGATGTGGGAGATATGGGCCTTCTGGGGGTCCCTGAGGAACGTGCCTACAGGGGCCGCATCCAGGGCCGAGAGGGATTTATTCCCTGGAGAAGGGACAACTTGTGCATCCCTGGCTAGGGTTGCCGGACACTCCCAATGGACGTACGAGTCTGAGGGGTGACAAGTCTGGGCGAGAGCCGCTTGAAGGGAGAACCAAGGCTTATTTGGGTACTGAAGGAACTTGTCCGGGGGTGAGGCCTCCCTCCCGACAAGGTCCGGGCGCCAGTGCTCAATAGTGGACAAGTCGCATGAGGAGAGGAGTCCTCTACCTCATCCTCAGAGTCAGGTTCCGGAAGAGGTTGCGATGAACCTTCTGAGGAGGCAATGGCAGGGGTGCGTGAGGGTCCCACCCTAGCTTGGTAGGGGGAGGATGCAAGGGCGGGTCCCTCGTGGCTCCATGATCGACGGCCAGGCTATGGGAGGAAAGTCCATCCTGCCGATCGGACAGCGCTTAAGAGGGAGGGAGAACGAGGTCGAACCAGCGCGAGGCTGGGTGCCACATGCGACCATGGAGCTGGTATTGTTGGTCTGCTGTAAGCCACTGGTCCCTCTGAGGGCACAGAGCCACAGGTCCCCACGGAGGAAAATGGGCTGTGGCGGCCCTGGGGCAGAATTTCTGTGGGGGCCAGGGTAACCTGAGACACCAGGGAGGGTTGGGGAGAGTGTGGCCTGTCGTACCCCCTCGGAGAGTGCACTGCCATACACCTCCCTGGTGGGATCCATAGAAGCCCCCTGTGTGTTAGGGGGAGCGGTGGAGGGCATGGCAATCGAGCCCCCTATCCGTCTGTGTACGGACTGAAGTGGCTGCGGTAACGTGGTCACCACCTGGTTGGATTGGGCAGGTTACCCGTGGTCCCGTTGATCAATCCTCCCCCCCGGAGGAACGGGACCGTGGACGTTGCACAAGTGAGGAGCGGAATAAGTCCATGCCCCACGTCCTGTACCCCTAGGGGAAATGTCGACAATCGACCAGGGTGCATTGATTGCCGGGGGTCCGTGACACAGGTCCGGGCATGGCGGCGCCTGTGGCTGACGACCCGGAGTTATGGCCAGTTTGGGGGTCCCAGGGACAGGGCATAAGTCCGCCACCAGAGTAAGGACGTTCCTCGTGCACCAGTGGTGGCTGCACTTGTGCACGGTGGGGAGAGCATCATGAGCCTGTGTGCTATTAGTGGGGGGAGAGCTAATGGCACCAATCTCATAGAGGCAAGTGATATGTGGTGATTCCATATGCATCCCGTCACCCGTGCTGGTCCACGCCTCGGCAAAATTCCCAGGGACTGAAGGTCACGTGACGCAGCATGATAGAGAGAGTTGTGTCTCACCATGCATTGGAAGGAAAGAAGGCAAGCCGGCCAGTAAGGTGGGGAAATCCCGCTCTCTCCCCGACGGGGAAGGTGGGAAATACTGCTCTCCCCGAGGGGGAAGGTGGGAAACCCTGCTCCCCCGGATGGGGAAGGTGGGAAATACTGCTCTCCCTGACGGGGAAGGTGGGAAATACTGCTCTCCCCGAGGGCGAAGGTGGGAAATCCTGCTCCTCCCGACAGGGAAGGTGGGAAATTCTGCTCCCCCGACAAGGAAAATGGGAAATCCCACTCTCCCCAATGGGGAAATGAACATGGGGCTCCCACTGACAGGCGGGAAACTACCCACTATACCACCGAGGATCCTGGGGGAGAAGGCTAATTCGGGTACGAATTCTAAAGTGGGCTTTCCCTTTTTGGGGTAGCCTGCACTGGACTGCGGGGAATGTAGAGGAAAATTTAAAAATGGTGGCAGCTTGCCTTTCGCCCTTTGGACACAGTGATTGTGTGTCCACCGGGCAGCTAGAGGAGGTATCAAACTGATGGTCGCGTGTCCCCTCCACGAAACCCCCCTCTACACCGGCCATACATTCTTCCGTAGCAAGAATGGATTGCACCAAGGAATCGGCACGCGGGTCCTCCGGGGCAAGGAGCGACTTCTGAATGACGAAGTGGTTCAAACCGTCAGTGCCCTTCACCATGTGGGGCTTCAGTAGCAGAGCAAACAC
>JADBJO010001732.1:20000-27500 GCA_016801955.1 Conus betulinus
GATATAATTGCAGAATATCACCGTTGTAGAGTCTGCATGTTTGGTGATGCCAGTTTCATTGTTGCACTTGTTTTTAAAGGCAAATATTCTGCCCTTTGCTGGACAGCTGCTGCTTCCACTAAGTTCCAGTTTAATCAAGTGCCTCCTTCTTCAGTTCTTGACTACATGAGTACATATGGGGTCCTAAAACTCTACCGCAAAAGTTTCACAGGCAACCATCATAACTTTCACCACACCTACAGATCAACTACTGAACTAGAGTATGTGTATATTAACTGACAAAACTTACCTACTAATCAAACAGTCAACATACTGACAGATACAAAAACTTATATATGAGATAACAAACATTGCTCTCTCTCTCTCTCTCTCTCTCTCTCTCTCTCTCTCTCTCTCTCTCTGGACACACGCAAGCCACCGAGGAGAACTGACGTGTTTTTGACAGCACTCTGCTTGTGCGATGTAATCACTACAGCAGTATAGGGTTTTTTACAGTCAACTGGGCCAATGTAGCTCGCCTTGGTAACTTTTGTTCTGTCTGTCTTTTTTTTGTTTTCTTTTCTTTTCGGGTGTTGTTACTAATTCAAAACAATGCCAATATCACACTTAACTTGGAGAAACACGTGTGGCGTGTTTTTTTCTGGACATATACAAACTTTATGGGAAAAGAGCGAGACAGGCTTCCGTGAGGTGTAAAACCTGTTTCTCTCCTGTGGCCTGTGTCTCCTGTCCGGACAGCTGTGCTTTCCCTGCTCTTCATTTTTCTGTGTGTGGACACTGGAGCTGATACTTCACCGGATTACTGCAGTCATGCCAGTGTTACCTGTGCTTCACACACCCTGTACTTCAACATAACAGGTGGGAATGTGTCTTCTCCAAACTGTACCGTTCGTGGTTCTGATGCTGGCTGCCATGAGATACTGTAAAACTGTCCAGTGGGGGTTAGTGATGCCCCTAAAGGTATCTATGGTTGCCCACCAAAACAGGTCTTCATATATGCTGTCTGTCCATGTGTGTGTATTTTTAGTCATGTTTCTGTTGCTGTGTGGAGATACTGAGTCCAATCCTGGACCAGGATTTTCCACCAACCCAGCACCTCTACACACTCAGGATGCACAGGTGGGACAGTGTTTTCAACCGTTACGTGGCAACTAGTCAACTTCTGAGAACTACCCTTGTACTCTTGAGTCCTTGTACTATTCTCTGAAAGACGAAAATAGACAGCTTAAAGATCAAGTTTCATGTTTGTCTCAAAAATGTTCCGTTTTGGAGCTTCGTCTCTCACAACTCTTCCAATGGCAGGAATTCCTTTTAGATATGTCTGATCACTTGCATGATCATCAAGATAAACTTGAAACTTTTTCATGTCAGTACAACATCAGATTTTTCAACGTCCATGAGGACCATCGCGAAGATTATACGACCTGCGCCCGTAAAGTCGTTCAACTTCTGACTCGCTTCTACCCCTTCAAGAATTGGTCTCTGGAAGATATAGAGCGAGCCCATCGTGTAGGTCAGAAACAACAAGATGGCAGACCTCGGACAATCATTGCGCGACTGCGTAACTGGAGTGACAAACTTTCCGTTCTGCAGGAAAGAAAATGCAGAAGGGAGATGGCCGATACGTTGGGTATCCGTGTGGCTGGGGATCTGACAATCCGTCAGCAAAGGGAACTACGCCAACAACGGTACCAGGGCAAGACGGCGTACTGCAGAAATGGTCGGCTATGCTTCCGTGAACAGAGATCCCCCCACTTAAAAAAAGCCAGAGGCCGAGGGAACCAGCGTCAAATGAGTCTGGACAGAGGGCACAGTCTGGGCATCGTTCTCAGAATAGAGATGCGCCTGACGTCCACACCCAGTCAAATCCCCACGGCCATCCTCTACTGGCCATAGGTCACCCCCCAGTCCGCCATCCTACTTCCTACCCCCCCCCCCCCCCCCCCCCCCCCCAGGCCCTCCACCCTCCAGTTCCACCCGTTACCCTCCACCCTCCACTTCCACCCGTCCCCCTCCACCCTCCACTTCACACCCGTCCTCCTTCCTCTTCCAATTCCACCCGCCCCCCCTCCTCCTTCCCCCTCCCCCCACCCATCCCATTACCACTGTCTCTTCCACCCATCACCCTCCCCTTCCGCGCCCACCCATCACCCCCCACTTCTCTCTTCCACCTGTCACCTGCCTCCTTCCAGTCATACCCCTCCCTCTCTTCCACTTACCTCCACCCATTCCACTCTGCCTTCCACTTCCATCTGTTCTCCTTCATTTTCCATTTCCAACCGTTCACCTGCTTCCTTGACTTCTACCATCCCCCTCCACCTTCCACTGCCACCTCTCCCCCTCTGCTGTCTGTTCCTACCCAAACCTGGTCGTCCTCTTCTCGTCCCCCTCCCATGTACAACATGCAAGAATTCCCCACCACCCTGCTCATGACAAGTACTCCCAGGAGTAGGACTACTGTTACATGTCCTAAACAAAATCAAAACCAAAGCAACCTGCTAGAGGCGTCCCCAGGCCGCCATGGTTGCAGTCCTGATTCTTCTCTAAGTGGTGATCCGTCGATTCCTACAACAACTGAGGTTTGCATTGACCCGCACCTAGCAAGAGTGACTGACCCTACATCAGAGGGTCTACAGACCTTGCCATCACATTCACCAGACGTTCTTGATGACAGCATGACTCTGCTTAAAACAGAGGGTGTCCTTGGTAAACCCTCTGCACGACGTGGAAAACCAGTCCAAGGGTGTGACAGGTACAGTGACAGAGGGTCTCAGCACTGGCAAGAGGCACAGTACCGGGGTGGTGGAGAACCCTAGGCCCTCTCCGTGGCAGGTGTCTATGGTCAGTGAAACCGAGGGCCAGTTCTCAAGCTCCGGTCCTTGTACTCGCAGTCGAGTACGAACCAGACAGACACAGCTCACAGAAAGATTTTTAAGGGCCCATCCAAGAGGTAGTCCTGGACATAATAATGAACAAAACTGTGCTCCCCTGCTGCCCCCGTGTCCTTCTTACATTGAAGACACCTAGGATAACGGCCGTGCCCGTGTCAAGACTTGTCAGAAAAACAGTCTCTCCTTTCTGACTTATAATATTGAGGGTGTATCGTCAATTTATGACCCCGATGTAAATAATTATATATCTCAGTTTGATTTGGTTGTTTTGACAGAAACGTTCTCAAGAATATTTCCTTCTTTTCTCTTTTTGGATTACGAAGTTTTTCTTTCACCTGGAATTAGATTAACCGATGCTGTTACTGCATGTTTGTCAGGAGGGATTGTGTGTTTCTTGTAAGAAAGACATATGCCAAACTAGTCAAACAACTTACAGTGGAATATGACCATACCATTGTTCTCCACCTTAAAGTTCTAGATCTTGATGTTCTTTTAATTGGAATTTATTTGCCCCCTGCTAACAGTGTTTATTATGCAGATACCGAGATTGATAATGGGGTTTCCTTACTTGAACAATGTCTGATGGATACTTTTGAACAAGCGGGTGATCTCCAGTGATCATCCTCGGCGATTTAAATGCAAGAACTGGTGGGCTGACATACAAGAACTACCCGTATACATTTAGGTGACTTGATAAATGAATATACCACCGGTGATGACTGCTTTTCTCGTGTATCAAAAGATTGCTTTCTAATGAATTTGGTCTTTATTTAATTACCATCTGTCAGAATTTTGAGTGGTTATTCTAAATGGTTTTCTGCCTGGTGATAAAAGCGGTGATTTCACTTATATCGCTCACAATGGTTCAGTGTTATTGATTATTTTATTTCCTCCCAATCCTTAGTTCCACTGTGCCGTGAATTGAAAGTAACCCCACAGGTAGAATCAAAGCACATGCCTGTTGAATTTGTACTAATGCTTCCCAGTCGAATCAGGAGACGGTTTCAAAAAGGTAAAGGTAACCAAATTTAAAAGATATGCATGGGACCCAGCAACAAAAGGTGATTTTATCAGTGCACTTCAGTCTGACGAGGTCAATTCAACCTTCATGAAGCAATTGAATTGATTGATGTCAATTTTGAGTGTGCACTGAAGAAACTAAACGAAGGTCTGTTTATGGCTGGTCAAACAATGAGTAAAGAAACTGTCACAGGTAACATCAAGCACAGCCCATGGTTTGACTCTGAGTGCTATGTTAAACGCCGTCAGGTGAGACAAGCATTGAGAACGTACAGTCGGGTGAAAGTTAAAAACAACCCCAATGCTGTTCAACTGAGACTTAACTATTCTATAGTATAATGAGAAATGAGTATAAAGACTTACTTCGAGACAAGCAGCAGTTATATAGACAAGTTTTTAAACACACTTAACGAAAACGCCAAAGATTCTAAGCGGTTTTGGAGCACTGTAAGGTCTTTAAAAAGTAGTTCTCATGTACCAAAACACAATATCCAATGAAGAATGGTTTCAGCATTTCAAACAAGTCTTTAATGATGAGCTGATTCCTTCTGGTCCTAATTCTCAGGACTTCAAGCTGAGTATTTTCCTGTTGCTGATAGTAACGTCGATGAATTGGATGTCTGTATAACTGAAGAGGAAATTCTTGACTCAGTTAAGGCTTTAAAATCAAATAAAGCACCAGGTCCAGACGGACTAATTGGGGAATTTTATAAGTATTATTGCCCCCATTATTCTCTTTTTTTTCCCTAAGAAATTTTTCAACAAACTCTTTGATTTTGGCATCTTCCCTTCTATGTGGTGCGAAGCTCTGATTCAACCTTTGCACAAAAAGGGGTGATAAAAAACCCAGACAACTACAGAGGTATCTCTCTTTTAAACATTAGTTCAAAATTATATACTTACATATTAAACAAGCGTTTAACCAAATGGATTGAAGATTATGATGTAATAAACGATGTGCAGGCTGGCTTTAGAAAGAATTATAGTACTACTGATCATATATTTACCCTTTTGTCTCTGGTACAAAAGCAACTCTCTAACCACAAGAAATTATACATTGCTTGCTTTTATCGACTTTAAAAAGGCTTTCGATTCGGTAGATAGAAACCAACTCTGGTCAATCTTAAAGAAAAAAAGGTGTAAAGGGTAAGATGTACAATGCACTTAAAAGCATGTATGCAGATGTCAAAGCTAGGGTTAAAGTGGGGGGAGATTTAACTGACACTTTTATGTGTCCTCGGGTCTGAAGCAAGGAGAAATATGCAGTCCGGTTTTATTTTCGCTATTCATCAATGAGCTTGCTGAAGAAATAATTCAATACGGTAAACACGGTATTCCCTTATTACCAGACTTCATAGAGATACTAATTATGCTTTTTGCCGACGATGTTGCACTCGTAGCATCTACCGTCATTGGTCTCCAGCAGCAACTAAATGTTTTGTGTAGCACAGCGAAAAAACTCGATTTGATCGTAAATTTAGAAAAATCAAAAGTTATTGTGTTTAGAAATGGGGGGGTATATCGCCTCAAGGAAAGATGGTTTTACGACGGTAGGCAACTAGAAATTGTTAATCAGTATAAATATTTAGGTGTTATCTTTTCCACGGGTCTTTCTTTTTCCCATTGCCTTGAGGATTTAGCATCCAAGGCAAAACGTCAAGTCATCAATATATATAAAATTACTGTGGAAGTTTCAAAGTCTTCCCCGAAACTGTTCTTTAAACTTTTCGACTGTCAAGTCCAGCCAATGCTTAGCTATGGTGCCGAAGTATGGGGTCTGACTGCAACAACTCATTATTGAAAAAGTACATTTGTTTGCACTCAAGAGATTCTTAAATGTTTCCATAAAAACACCCAGTGCCTTTGTCTACGGAGAAACTGGTCGGTATCCACTCTATATAAACAATTATACTAAATGTATTAAGTATTGGATACGTGTCGTTAATATGCCGGATAATCGCCTTCCTAAGAAAGCTTACAACACGTTATGTGATTTGCATTATCGAGGCAAGAACAACTGGGTTTCATCAGTTTGCTCTACGTTAAATCGCTATGGCTTTGGGTATGTATGGGAAAACCAGAACGTTTACAATGTCAAAGGTTTTCTCTTAGAATTTAGAAATCGGTTGATTGATTGTCATCTTCAAGAATGGTACACCCGAATGGATGTTAGTGATCGCTTTTCCTTCTATTCTTCCTTTAAGCAATTCAGACAAATACCGAATTATCTGTTTACGGTAAGTAATTTGAACAATCGAAAAAATCTCATAAGATTCAGGTTAGGCGTATCTTGTTTAAATACTCACAAACTGCAGCATTCGAGTGTTCCCCGAGAGGCACTCTGCTGTCCTTTTTGTCCAAGTCAGTTGGAATCTGAATACCACTTTCTTATTGTATGCCCTAAGTATAAGGATGTTCGAGAGCATTTCATACCCTCTAAATATTATGCAAGAGCGTCGGCTTTCAAGATGTCATTATTACTTGCCAATGATAAAATGGCTAAAAAGATGTTGCTGCTTTCATAACTAAAGCTTTTGAATAATTAGATGCAAAAAAAAAAAAAAAAACGAATGGGACGTAAAGTTCATATATTTTTTATGTATAATTCGGGGTATTTTTTCCCCTTTAAAAGCAAAAGCTTGATGCTTGTATGCGTGAGTGTGTGCCATGTGTGTGTGTGTGTGTGTGTGCCATGTGTGTGTGTGTGTGTGTGTGTGTGTGTGTGTGTGTGTGTGTGTGTGTGTGTGCGCGCGAATGTGTGTGTGTGATTATGAATAGGTTTACAGGTTTTTTTTTGGGCAATTACAAATGAATGTAACCTCTGTGAGATTTGTAAATGATATGCCCTAAGCTGTATACTGGTACGTATTTTGATCAGTATGTATACATCCATGACTGAGGAAAAATGTGAAGTATCTACTTGGGCGAGAAAATGCATGTATACCTTTTCTTTTTTTTTTTTTTTTTCTGTTACATTTGCTTTTTCCCAACAATGTTGTTGTTTTGTCAAATTCTCTCTCTCTCTCTCTCTCTCTCTCTCTCTCACACACACACACACACACACACACACACACACACACACACACATATCACTGTTCTTTTTATAGTCCTTCAAGTGTCAGTTTAAAGTGGGTTTTTTTTTCTGGATCAGCAGATTTCAAGATCAACAGCTTCTAAGTACAAGACCAACAAATTCTGAGTCACTTTTCTTACTCTGCAGACAAACACATCATCCACCCTTTGGTTTCTTTGGACACCTCAACAGCATTTTCCTCTTCTTTCATCCATTCTACAGAAATGTCTTTGGCAGTGTCATAGTTCATCCATTAAGGGCCACCCTCTTCGAAAAATCTCACACCTAAATTTTGCCCTTTTTCCTCCTTTCTTTTGTATAATGACCACAGTCACAGCTGACTACATTATGTAATTTCAGAAGGTATCCTGCAAAAGAAACCTAGTCTATAACGAAAAGGGGAAAAAGTGGTCAGAGTGTTTAATCCTAATGCCCCCCACCCTCAACCCCTCCACTACATAAAGGTACGTTTCAACTGACAGGCTACTACTTTGTCACTTATCACCCAGCTGCAGG
>JADBJO010001732.1:60000-67500 GCA_016801955.1 Conus betulinus
CCGTATCCCGCCGGAGGATGTCCGCTGCCTTCACCTGAGCGACGGAGCCGAGTATTACGAGGCGGCTGTGCAGAACAACTGCGTAAGTGGGAGTGTGTGTGTGTGTGATCAGAATGGTTCTTCACGGCTGTCGTTGAGGAGGTTCTGGGGGCAGAGTGGATCGCATGGGCGGGGGAAATGGCTGGGTGGGAGTGGCTCGTGTTAGTAGGAATTTCAAAGCAGAGTGACCTAAGAATCAGAATGTTGATTGTGGTCGCTCTGTGGAAGAAGAAGAGTGCCGCGTGTATGGGTGGGATTATGTGAGACAATGACTGGCCTAGATGGGAATGTTGGCAGACTGATTCACGTGGATAAGAATTGGTTCGAGTTCGTGGGGATTTTTCAGAGTGACGTGTGTAGGTGGGAATGTCTGACAGAAAGACTGGCGTGGATGGGAATGTGTACAGAATGAGTCGCGTAGATGGGAATCTCTACAGAATGACTCGCATACATGGGAACCTGTACAGAATGACTCACATAGACGGTAATCCATACAGAATGACTGACATAGATGGGAATCCATACGGAATAACTCGCATGGATGGGGATCTGTAGGGAATGACTCACATAGCTGGGAATTTTTATAGAACGACTCACATAGATGGGAACCAGTACAGAATGACTCACACAGACGGTAATCCATACAGAGTGACTCACACAGAAGAATCAGCATGGAATGACTGGATGGGAATCTGTATAGAATGACTGACATAGACGGGAATCCGTACAGAATGAGTCACGTAGATGGGAATCTGTATAGAATGACTGACATAGACGGGAATCCGTACAAAATGACTTACATAGATGGAAATCTGTATAGAATGACTGACATAGACGGGAATCCGTACAGAATGAGTCACGTAGATGGGAATCTGTATAGAATGACTGACATTGACGGGAATCCATACAAAATGACTCGCATAGATGGAAATCTGTATAGAATGACTGACATAGACGGGAATCCATACAGAATGACTCACATCGATGGAAATCTGTATAGAATGATTGACTTAGACGGGAATCCATACAGAATGACTCGCATCGATGGGATCTGTGCAGGATGACTCACATAGATGAGAATCTGTATGGAATTGCTCACATAGATGGGAATCTGTATGGAATTGCATAGATGAGAATCTGCACAGAATGAACAGAATAAGTGGGAATCTGTGCAGAAACGATTTTGGTCAGGGGAAATCTGTTGTGAGTGACTTGCGTAAGTGGGAATCTGGATAGGAAGATTTATATAAGTAGGTGTGTGGTTAAAAAAAAGAAAAAGGAAAAAAACAGAAAAAGAAAATACGTGTGTAGTAAATGTACAGAGTGACGTGCGTAAGCGGGGACCTGAACAGAATGACTTGTGTCAGTAGGACCCCCACACAGAATTACTCGCGCAAGTGGAAATCTCTGTATAGAACGACTTGTGTAAGTGGGAATCTGTACAGAACGTCGTGCCTAAGTGAATATCTCGGCAGAATGGTCTGTGGCAGTGTGAATCTAAGTAAGAGTGGTTTGTTTTAAGAGGGAATCTGTGCGGAATAATGCGTGTTAAATGGGAACATGGGCGGAATGACGTATTCAGTGGGAATCTGAGCAGAATTCTTAGTGTAAGTAGGAACCTGTACCTAGATTCCGATGAGGCTTTTCAAAATGTTGTAAAACGGTCATCTGTACAGAGTACGTATGAATATTTGCAGGATATCTTGAGTAAATAGAAGTACGGTCAGAATGACGTATGTAAGTATGACTATGTGGGAAAAATGTAAGTGGAAATCAGTGCATGAGGATGTGATAGTGGGAGTCTCGAAAGAGCAGTTTGTGTAATGAGAATTTGAGCAGAACGAATTGCAAAGCAGGAGTGTGTGCAAAATGCCGTGATCGTGAGGGCGAATATGTAAGTGGGGATTTGTGCAGAATGATATGTAAAAGTGCGTGTGTGTGTGTGTGTGTGTGTGTGTGTGTGTGTGTGCGTGCGTGCGTGCGTGCGTGTGTGTGTGAGTGTATATATATATATATATATATATATATATATATATATATATATATGTGTGTGTGTGTGTGTGTGGCTTGCAGAGGGCTCCCTTCTTGGCCCGTTTCCCTGGGGGCTTGAAACTAGGCCAAGCCGTGCGGGTACGTGGCATGGTGAAGGACGACGCAGACAGGTGATTAGAGAAAGGACGGGTGGGGGATGGGGGGTGGGTGGGACGGAGGGGGAGAAGTGTGTGTATGTGTGTGGAGAAGGGGCGAGGGGGGGGGGGGGGGGAAAATTTAAAGATGTGAAAGGCGCCCCCAAAAAGCACAAACTTGTCTCATTGTCAAATCAACGCATGTTGAAAAGCGCGAATCTGATTTCGTCTATGAACGCGAGTTTTTGAACGTCAAAAAGGAAGAATTTAAAGTTTCGAAGTTCATGTTGACTTTCATTAGCTCCAGTGCAACGGACAATAAAGTGATGTTCCTTTCTTCTTTCTCCACGTTCCTCATAACCACTGTTCAAAATATATCGATATTTTAAATCAACAAAATTTGTAGTTTGAAAAATGAGCGAGTAGTATTAGTAAGATAGGACGCGCCTGTGTCTGTGGTCTCTCTTCCCGGTGTTAGTTTTTGGCAATATGAAAATTCCGATCCATGTATTCAGTGTCACCGGAAACGAGTTTCGAAGTTCGCGGATTCAGGTCTGAATATCAGTGTAGACTCATCGCGATCATCTCAACATGATACAAAGAATTCGCCAAGCCACAGTTAACAATTTACATAACGTGCGGAGATTCAGGAGGAACGACTACTTTGTAATGAGAAACCATGCTTGCACTTTTTGATCGTGAAAATCCGTGCTTTTTTGCCGTTGATCATTCGCTCTGTTTGACACTTAAAATTTGTCAGGCGACACATATGACATTTACAAAGCAATCGAAAACTAGTTTAGGAGCTTGCTCGATACTTGTTCAAAATCCCTCTCGATAAAATCCAAGTTCAAAACCCCTTTCCATAATCTGCTTTTGATAGAGAATTTGTTCCCCTTTAAATGTTAAGGGCAAAATCGTGGTGTTTAATTTGGCATTTGTAAGACATCTAGGCGTTCGCTTTTTGAAAATCACGTTTTGGACAGAGAGAAAACATGGCACAGAGAAAAACATGTGAGCGTCGAAGTAACGGACGGGAGTGGCGGTTGAGGCTGTTTGTCATGTTGGGTAATAACGTAATACAGTATAATGCAATACAATACGATGCAACGGAACATAACACAGTATATAACACAACACAGCCGAACAATACAATATAGAATACAGTACTATATAACACGATCATGATGACGACTGTGATGATGCTGAGATCAGTGATGTGATAGTTATCTCTCAAACAAACACACACACACACACACACACACACACACACACACACACACACACACACACACACACACACATGCACGCACGCAGCACAACACAACACATGCACACACAGACACACACACACACACACACACACACACACACACACACACACACACACACACACACACACACACACACACACACGCACGCACGCACACTGAATATGGAGTTATGGAGGGGATGTGAATTGCCAAACAAGGTTGTTGATTATCACAATGAATTTTCGTGGTTGTTCTGTAAAAACTCAACCAAAGGACAAAACTGCACTGAAATCCTTTTTCACGATCTCCTTTGTTGTACTCCCAGTTCTCATAGAACAGGCAGTACTTTACAATGGGAACGAAGAAAAGCTGTCTGTATATGTGTGTGTCTGTCTGTCTGTGGTCAAAATGTGTTCCATTCGCTCCAGACAAAACTTCTGGGCCGATCTTTCTGAAACTTTGTAGGTGTGTTCATTATGGGTCACAGATGATGCCCAGTGTTTTATTTTTACCAGAACAGCTGTTACTAACGGCTGTAACGGCACAAAACTGTTGTACTTCTTTATGGAATCTCAGAAAGTACTTGGCCATTGACGAAAGACATTATGACGCATGTTTCATTGTGACGTTTTTTTGTTTTGTTTTGTTTTTGTTTGTTTGCTTGTTTTTATTATAACGCATGTTTGATTGTAACGTTTATATACTTTGCATCTTGTTTTCAGGTTTCATGTGAACTTCCAGTTCGATCATGATGGTGACGACGTGGCGCTGCATTTCAACCCACGTCAGGATCAGGACGACGTGGTTCTGAACTCCAGACTGGGAGGAGACTGGGGAGATGAGCAAAGAGGCTTCGAGTTCTTCCCTTTCAAGCGGGGCCATTTCTTCGACCTGTTCTTTATCGCCACTGACGATAGGTTCCATGTGAGTTTGTGCTGGAAGGCTACGCGCGAGAGAGTATAGATAAGTATGTGTGTGTGTGTGTGTGTGTGTGTGTGTGTGTGTGTGTGTGTGTGTGTGTGTGAAGGACGTATGGGGTAAGTGTGTGTGTGTGTGTGTGTGTGTGTGTGTGTGTGTGTGTGTGTGTGTGTGTGTGTAGGGTGCATACGGATACGTGTGTGTGTGTGGAGGATTCTTCACATTTCAGTGGGGGAGTGGGGGGGGCTGTTGAAGGAGTGAAAACAAGTAGGGAAGATTATGGCGCGTTTCGGGGGAAAGGAAGGATGGAGACTGGAATGTGTGTGTGTGTGTGTGTGTGTGTGTGTGTGTGTGTGTGTGTGTGTGTGTGTGTGTGCGAGAGAGGGAGAGCGTGCGTACGTGTGTATGTGTGTATATGTGCATACGCGTGTGCGCGCGCGCGCGCATGTTTGTGTGTGCATACGTGTGTAAGTGTGTGTGTGTGTGTGTGCTTATTTTTAAGCGTATGTGTGCTCTTTGGTGACGATGCCCGGTTGCTGTCCTGCAGGTGTATGTGAACGAGGACCTCATCACTTCCTTCGACTACCGCTGTGACTTCAGGGACGTCCACTTCCTGACCATCCGGGGCGATGTGGAACTGATGGATGTTGACATCCAGGATCCTCTGGTAGGTTGGTTTACCTGCTGATCGATGATTATGAGCATGATGATGATGATATTAAGCCTACAGATTTCCATTCTGGTCTGACAGTGCATGACGGGGCTGTACTCAACGCTTACTTTCATAATATATCCCGGCGTCAACCAGGCCCGAGAGATGCAGACACCTGCAGTGTTAGTCAGGAAATTCGAGCAACACTCCAATAAGAGGATGAAACTCGACTGTGTGCGGTCCCAGTCTTCCTAACAGAGCCCGTAGCAAACTCGACTCTGGATAGGAGCCGGTTGGTGCTGAAAAATCCCACGCGGCTCTGATGGGAATCGAACCCAGGCAGGAGCACGCTAACCACTTCGCCACGGCGGCTGGTAGTACATTAAGTTTTCTGTCGCATTTTGACGCGGAGTGCAAATACAGAGGAGATAATCCATTCTTGTTATCTATCTTGCTTTGTTTTCTCAACTCTCCACTGCACGGATTTCAAACGTATCTCAGATGTAAATTTCACCCATAGTGCTTTTGTATCTAGTAAATGTAGTTATCAAATGATGATTCTGTATTTGTTTGAAGTTTTTGTATGACGCTTGTGAGCGTCTTGTGCAGGAATTTGTGCTTGAAGAAATGGCTCGTCGCAAAGAGCGGCTGACGCGGTATGTTTGTAGGTCTACAAGGCTGAAACTCGAAGACGATTAAATCAGAGTCAATGCTAATTTCACCGAAATGTATTTTGGATCACCATCGTGTTCCGTACAGGACGACTGACTATTTAGATTTGAGGGAGTGAAAATGGACCAGAAAGGTCAGTTACCGTTGTGGATGTCTAATGTGGCCAGGGTCTGGCATTCCATGCCGTTTGTATAGAAAGCGGTTGAAGAAATACTCAGAGGTTTTTAGTTCCTGAAGTAAGTGAACCTTGTAGGGCTGGGCTAGGTTTTTTTTGTTTTTTTTTACGACACTGTTGAAAAGAATTCTGGTTGTGATTTTTAAGATAAAGAGAATTGCTGTTAGAGAGAGGTCTCGTTGTTTTTGGCGGAGGAAAATAAAGATATCTCAAAATGATTGCTCAGGATGTGGTTAAACCAGAAGAAAGGCGGACATCATTGTAGACAGTTCTGCAGTTAGCTGGCGGCTTTAGGTTTTCGTGTGTGTGTGTGTGTGTGTGTGTGTGTGTGTGTGTGTGTGTGTGTGTGTGTGTGTGGGGTGGCGTAAGGGGGGAGGGGGGCGAATTGGTGCTGGTGTAACCACATGCGGGCTAGCATGGGAGCGTGCGTTTTGCCCCCTCAGCTACCCTACGATGTTCCCGTGGACATGGACCCTTTCTTTTAACTCTCAGCACAGCGGATAAAGAAGAAGAAGAAGAAGAAGCTGCTAAAAGATCAAGAAGAGGCTAATGAATGACTGTCCTTCTGTCCGGCAGCCTGACGACTTCCTGAAGGAGATTCCCCAGGGCATGGAGAAGAACGACCTGGTGGTGGTCAAAGGCTTCTTCTATGGTGAAGGCGACAGGTGAGATGGTTTGCATGACGCGCGTTCTGTCGTCTGCCGTTGTCTGTCACAAATCGCCAGGTGTTTCTCTTTTCATTTGAACAAGAAGATATGTTTTTTTTTGGTGATTTTTTTTTTTTTTTATTGAATTCAGAAAAAGATTATTATGCGGTAGCAATAAAGACCTGCCTTTCCTTTTTATGTTTTTTTTTTTATTCTTAACACAATGTCAGTGAGTGGTGATGAAATGAACGTTGTTACGATGTTGTAGTAAGAATATTCAGCCGTGGACATTTTGTGCTAGAGATACAGTTCAGTCTCATCTGTTCTGTTTATTAGCTCAGCTAAGAAGTTATAGTCTCACCAGTGCTATTTTAAGTGTTGGTTTGTTTGTTATTTATTCAGCAAGATACGCTAAAGCCACTGAACTGACTTTAATCTTCACCGTGCTTCCTGAGTAATCCTGTACACACACGCGCGCGCGCGCGCGCGCGCACGCACGCGCACGCACGCACGCACACTCGCACGCACACGCACGCACGCACGCACACACACTCACTCTCACTCACTCACTCACTCACACCACCAACTAAAACTCACACAACAACAACAACAACAACAACCCACTTTATATCTCTGGAATAAGTAGAACTAGCCTAATGAAAATGTACGTATCTTTTCACACACACACACACACACACACACACACACACACACACACACACACACACACACGTAATTTACGTCATCAAAGGTTGGTCTCTGTGTATCGAAAAACCAGTTACGTCATTTGAGCTTTACACCACCGGTAAAACGCGAGTCGTGGTGGACACATATTTGAAAGAGCAGTAATAGGCCTAATGAGACACTGCGGCGTAATTGAGTATGAGCCCAGGTAGGTGGTCCTGCGTTGTCTGTTGATCAACGAACTCTTGACGACGAGCAGGGGTCCACTAGAATTCGTCGGATGTGAAGAGGGATAAACACAGTAAAAACACACTGTAAACCATATATGTGTGTG
>JADBJO010001732.1:72500-85000 GCA_016801955.1 Conus betulinus
GTCACTCTTAGTCCCTCAGCGGGGCAAGGGCCTGTGTAAAAAAAAAAGCATATATTTGCTTATCTATTACCCTTGGAAATAAAGATTATCATCAGTCTCTCTCTCTCTCTCTCTCTCTCTCTCTCTCTCTCTCTCTCTCTCTCCCTCCCTCGCTCTGTACCCCACTTCCCCCCTCCCCCTCTCTCTCTCTCTCTCTCTTCTCTACCTCCCTCCCTATCTCTCTCCCCCTTCTCTCTCTCCACCTCCGTCAGATTCGCGGTGAACCTGCAGTGCGGCCCGGACCACGAGAGCGACGACGTGGCCTTCCACTTCAACCCTCGCTTCTCGGACGAGGAGGTGGTGCGGAACTCCAGGCAGGGCGGGGACTGGGGTCACGAGGAGAGGGACCAGCCTTATTTCCCCTTTGAGCCGAGGACCGCTTTGAGCTCATGCTCGTCATGCTGGGCCACGGCATCAGGGTCGGTGAACCTCGGGCTGGTGCTTGTTGGGAGGGGTGGCGTGGGGTAGGTGGGTTGGGGGAGGGGGCGGGGGGGTCAGGGATGGGGTGAGGGGGTGGGGATAGGGGTCAGGAATGGGATTGGGGAAGGATGGTGGGGGTGGAGTGAGGGTGGGGAATGGGGAATGCGGGGGGGGGGGGGGGGTAGGGGGTAGGGGGGTGAGCTGGGGGGGGGGGAACGGGGATGGGGGAAGGGGTGGTGATGGGAGTCAGGGATGGGATAGGAGAAGGGGGGTGGGGGGTGGGAAATACGGGTGGGGTGGGGGGGGATGGGGAAGGGGTGGTGATGGGGGTCAGGGATGGGATGGGGAAAGGGGGGTAGGGATGGGGGTGGGGGAATGCGGGTGGGGTGGGGGTGGAATGGGGTGGTGATGGGGGTCAGGGATGGGATTGGGGAAGGGGGGCAGGGGTGATGGTGGGATGGGGCGGGGAAGGGGATTTGGAGTGTGGATTTTCCTCCTTCTGCTTAACATGCTCCTACAAATAATCCGAACAGCATTGTTGCCATGTGTTTTAAATTATGTGGTGTACAGCTAAGACCGAATGGTATTCTCGAGTCGCCAGCTTTGTTTGTTTTCTTTTCAAAGTCTTTATCTCAGGGTGGTGTGTGTGTGTGTGTGTGTGTGTGTGTGTGTGTGTGTGTGTGTGTTTCGTCTATATGTGCGCTCGGTGACTTGGCGCTGCAGCAGCACTGGTCTGGGGTAAAATGCCTTTGAATTATTCCACTGTAGGAGCAACAGTTGCTGTTGTTGCTGTCTCCCTCAAGGGAGATTTGTTTACACCCACATCCATTTGCGTGCTTGTTTGTCTTTCAGCAAAGTTGTGCAAAAACCACTAAACCGATTTTTAAGTAAAGTTTGTGGAAGGATGGAGTATGGGTCAAAGATTAGCCCGTTAAATGTTGGTGCAGATCCTTCGTATGGATCCGGATCGTACGACGAATCCAGGATCCGTACAGTAAGATTATGAGAGACTTCCTGCGAAACATGAACACCATGAAGTTATTGTTACGAATCGATAACTGTCTGTGAGATATTTTCATGGGATATGGAGGAAGCGATGCCGGGAGGGTGAGTATGGTTGTGGACAAGGGACAAGGAGTGAAGGGGGGGGGGGGGGGGGGGGGGGGAGGAGGGGAGTTGGCTCCATTTTTGCGTCAATACTGTTTTTTTTTTGTTTGATGGACAGTGTCACATTGTAGACGTAAGTGAAATAACGTATACTGGCGTGAACGAGATTGAAAGAGACTTGTGTGTGTGTGTGTGTGTGTGTGTGTGTGTGTGGTGTTCTTCAGTTTAATGTCTTTTCACTAAGAGTGATATTAGACGTGGGAGGGAGAAAGTGACTGTATGACTGCATGGGTGAAGAGGTATGTGTGTATGTGTGTGTGTGTGTGTGTGTGTGTGTGCGCGCGCGCGCGCGCGCGTGTCTGTATGTTTGTGTGTGTGTGATCGTTAATAGTGTTAGGGGATATTTTCTTAACTTCATTTTAAAACAATAGTGAAACTTAACAGTAAGCTGCAAAACGGCATGTGGAAACAGATGATACATCAAAATAATGAGAAATGTAACTTCTGTAACTAGTAAAGGACTGTGGCTTAAAGGATAAGTGTGTGTGTGTGTGTGTGTGTGTGTGTGTGTGTGTGTAATAAACGGACAGTGCTTCTTAACGACTGGTCTGTCTGTGTCTTCTCAGGTGTTCGTCAACCACCGTCACTTCACGGACTACAACTACCGCATGAATCCCGATGACATCACCCACATCTTCCTTAGCGGGGGCTGCGACTACTTTGAGCCGGAGTTTTACTGAGCCGGGTGGTGTCCCTTGGCACTTGTTCTGCAATGCTGGAGAAAGGTTTGCAGCCGTGACTGTGATTTTGTAGGCGTGCCTTGAATAGTAGTAGTTCATAGAATTTAGTTTGTCTTGTGGTCATGTGATGGAGGATAGACGGGGGTGGTTGAGGCGGGGGAGGGATTGATAATGGCTGGAGAGAGGAGAGAGAGAGAGAGGGGTGTGTGTGTGTGTGTGTGTGTGTGTGTGTGTGTGTGTGTGTGTGTGTGTGTGTGTGAGTGGTACATGTTCATCTGAGTGTTTGTGTATGCGTCTGTGTGTGTGTGTGTGTGTGTGTGTGCGCGCGTGTGTGTCCCGTGAATGGAAGTGTACATGAATACATTGGGGGGGGGGTTATTGGTATGCCTCAGTGTGTTTGTATGTATGTGTTTACATATATGCATATGCGCATATGTGTGTGAGGGAGAGGGGTGAGTGGGTACGCGCACACTTGTGTGCAAGTGCATGCATGTGGGCGTACGCATATATATCTGTATCTATACGTGTGTATGTATGTTTCAGAGAGGAAGAGCGCAGTGCTTGTGTGTGTGTGTGTGTGTGTGTGTGTGTGTGTGTGTGTGTGTGTGTGTGTGTGTGTGTTTGCTCGCGCATGCGCGCTGTGCATGCATGCATACCTGTATTTCTGATCAGCATGCATGCACACACACACACACACTCTCTCTGTCTGTCTGTCTGCCTCTCTCTCTCTCTCTCTCTCTCTCTCTCTCTCTCTCTCACACACACACACACACACACACACACACACACACACACACACACACACACACACACACACACACACACACACACACAAACACACACACACATACACATACACAGACAGTTACACACATACCCACACGCGTGCGCGCATGCGCGCGTGCATGCACACATACACTCTCTCTCTCTCTCTCTCTCTCTCTCTCTCTCTCTCACACACACACACACACACACACACACACACACACACGCATCCTTACACTCTGACAATAGCGATTCAATTGTCTATGGATTATGTTTCAGATCTGGAGACATCTGCACACGGTTTTTTTTTTTAATTATTTTTTTTTTTTCCCTTCAGTATTTCATGGTCAGGGCTCCAAGCGTATAGCCAGGATTTTTTCACGTTGCCTCCACCGGTGCCATCACTTCCATTCCAATAGCTTTCGCTTCCTATTATGAAGCATGTTAAGTTACAGCAGGGCGTGCGATCCTTAAACACAAAGTCACGTTTTGAGTCACGTTTTGCACCCTCTGGTCGATTGTCAGTGTTAATATCGCTCGTTTTCATGGAAAAAGAAAATTCTGAATTTGGAACAACAGAATCTGAGATATGCGTAGTTATGTGAATCTCTTGAGCAGGAAGTTTGTGAGCAGAAAAAACAATTGCTGATAACGGTTTTCAGCATGATATTGAGGTCTCGCTGCACGATTAGGGAAAAGCGCCCAAACGCTATTATGATTTATGCAAAACGTTCTGAGACACAGCGTAGTCCGAAAATAAACCCAGAATTAAACAAGAAATCAGCCCCCCGAGAATAAATCCCAACCAATCACCTCACGTGCTTTAGAGAATCATTACCGATGTCGTCACGCACTATGTATGAACACCGGAACCGGAAATCAGTGACTTATCTGACGTCAGCTGTCAAGCTCTAGAGCTTACCCGTGATTGTATCTTTGCGCCTGTTGGCCTCCCTCAAATAGTTCCTTTCCTTTCATTTGAATCTGTTCGCATGGAACCATCTAGCGTGTATCCTATCGACACAGGGAGGGTGGGATATATCGGAGATGCAGGTGTCAATTTTCGGACGCAGAAATGAATACGACTGAAGTAACCAGGCACCGGTGCAGTGCCTTCTCTGGTGGGTTGCCTCATGATGACTTGGTGTTCACTGCTACCTGTGCACTGTAGGAGCTGGTGCCGCGACAGCACAGACGTGGGTGTTGTCGTGTAGAGTGAGCAATGTGGGAGTCACGCCACAGATAGAAATGAAGGATGAGGCAAAAAGGAGAAAAAAGAAGAAGAAAAAGAACAAAGAAGAAACAAAAACAGCCAGAGAACGTTCAGACACAACATGATTTCTGAAAACAATACCGGAAATATTAACCACGGGCACAGTAGTACAATTCATGGCTTGTTACCCAACGGACAGCATCTTTCAGAAGGAAATTTTCAACATTTATATGTTACCTCCATTGACTATTGTCACACAGACTAGATGATGTTTGGGGAAGAGTTTTCCCATCTGAAACTGGGAATCGGTGAACTAGAGACACTCATCCCTTTACTCTCCTCCGCCACCACCACCACCCGTCCCACCTGCTTTCCAAAATTTGTAACAGGTGCTTGTTGACAAGCAGTAGAGGTGCATAACGACTCATGTTTTTGTTTGTTTGTTGGTTGGTTGGTGTTTGTTTTTTTTTGGTGAAGGGTCACGTGTGTGCACGCCTTGCTTTTTTTTGTTTTATTCAGCATCTTGTAAACGTTTCATTGTCGCCGGCTTGCCGGTGAAGCGGGCTTTGTGGGTGTGAGTGTGTATGTGTATGTATGTATATCTGTGAAGCCTTGTACACGTCCTGTTGTGTCGTATCAGCAGTTCCTGCTTGTACTTTTGGGGAAGAGAACACGACATCCGTATTACTCACAACCAAAACTCTACATGTGCATATCGTAGCGATTAATTTGATCTGTCTTTGGACTACTGTCCACTTCACAGGTATTAGTAACTGTGGTATCAGCAGGTGCGCGGTTCACTTCGTTCGGAAGAGTGGGGGGGGAGGGGATGTTGGTGGGGGGGGGGGGGGGGGGGGGGGGGATGGGGGAGGGGGAGGGGGGAAGGGGAGTCCAGTTTGAAGGGGAGTGGTCGGAGGGAGGAGGGGGAGGTCCAGTAGTGGGAAAGTGGACCGCAGTATCAAGAAAAAGAAAAAGGGTTGGTCACGACCATAACCGGTAATCTGTGACCAATTTACTCTCAAGTGAAAGTAACATGGTTGTGGTCAGCCATGAAATCAGTAGTAGTAGTAGTAGCATCAAGTTGTAGTAGTCTCAGGAGTAGCAGTAGCAGTGGCAGCTGCAGCAAGAGAGGGTAGCAGAGTCTAGAGGAGT
Organism: Conus betulinus; assembly: GCA_016801955.1. Taxonomy (NCBI): domain Eukaryota; kingdom Metazoa; phylum Mollusca; class Gastropoda; order Neogastropoda; family Conidae; genus Conus; species Conus betulinus. The sequence goes on from JADBJO010001732.1 coordinate 77,937, forward strand.
AACAGTCTAGTAGGGAGGGAGCGGGATGGTCCAGTTCGTTTAGAACTTGTTCCATTCATAGAATGAAAGGATTGGTATTTGCGCGCGCGCGCGCGCGCGCGCGCGCGCGCGCGTGTGTGTGTGTGTGTGTGTGTGTGTGTGTGTGTGTGTGTGTGCGCGTGCATGAGGTAGGGTGGCAGTACACAAGGGAGCGGGGAGACAGGGTAGGAACGAGGGGTGGGGGTTGGGGGAGGGAGTTGGCAGCAAAACGTGTTTTTGTTGACTGAAAGAAATGCATTCGCCAAAAATGTTCAAGGAAAAAAAATGTGAGAGTGTGTTTTGTGGTCTAGAGTCACTCTCCGCCGTTAACACCACAGATCGCGTGCGCACTGTCCTTCACTTCTCCCGTCCTTTTTGTTCTCTTCCACACATTTTCCTCGCTTTTCCCCGCTTGCCTGAACCACAAGGTCTCCATCCTCTGTCGTGAGTCTGAGACAGGGACCTCACACTCGTTGACGGATGGAGGAGTGGCCAGGGCTAAAACTGGCTGAGGACCGTGGGGTTGGGAGCGGGTTGACCAGCCTGTGTTTTGCGTCGCAAGACGCGGGAGCATCAAAGTCGTAAGTGAACCACGTAGAAGTAGTATAGTAACAGTAACATCAACAGATGCAGATCAGCCGCGGGACTGTCTGTTTCGTGTCCACCTTTGCTATTTAACATCTCCATCCAGTCTGTGATAACGATGCAAGCCTACACTGGATTTATGGGCTCATGGATATTTCGACCTTGTACCGTATTAATCAATCAGCTGTCTGATTTGTTGCTACGTTGTTCTACCAAAGAGATTCTGATATACTTGTTGTTTTAGAGGGTGCAATCATCATTTTCAGAGGCAATGAATTCTAGCTGTGGTTTTCTTGTTTACCCCGGTTAAAAAAGCGAACTCTGGTTTTGCAATGCTCATCAAAGATGTCTTTCTCAGAGATTTTTTTTTTTTATTTTGATCTGCGGTTAAAAAAGGTGACTATTTCTCTGACTGTAGGGTGTGAGTTTTCTTTCGGGGAAAAAAAAAAACGACAGAGATCAAGACATCGCAGTCTTCCATCATAATTGTTGATTTTCCTAAGTTTATTTGCATATTTGTTAGCTATGTTTTCTGAGTTATGATGTGAATACAGTGTGGTAAAATACCAAGCAAGGCTATTTTAATAGCGTTGAGAGCAATATCTGCAAAATTGCGTGTGTGTGTGTGTGTGCATGTATGTGTGTGGGGGGGGTGTGGGGGGGGGGGGGGGGGGGGGAGGCGGGTACTGGGTGCGTGCGTGCGTGTGCATGAATGCGTGCACGCACGTTTAGGATATGCCGATTGTTGGATGCCCTTTGTTGTGCACTGTGTCAAAGATAGTGTTTCAGAGACAGTATCGGAATAATATCTTCATGTAAAAGGTTAGGCGTTATGCCAGGTGCACCGTTTCTGGCATTAAATCGGGTTTTATGCCAACAGGTACGTGCTGTTTAATATCGGGAACACTGTTTCAGTTTAATAGCTTTCAGGTGTTTTTTTGTTTGTCAGGAACAGCTATTTCTTCCTGTCCATGGGGAATATGTCACGAAAAGCTGTTTCAGGGATTGTGACAGGAAACAGGTGTTTCAGGGATTGTGACAGGAACAGGTATTTCAGGGATTGTGCCAGGAAGAGCCATTTCAGGATTATTCCAGGAAGAGCTGCTGTTTCAGGGATTATTCAAGGAAGAGCCTTTTTTCAGGGATTATTCCAGTAAGAGCTGTTTCAGGGAGTATTCCAGGAACAGCCGTTTCAGGGATTATGCCAGGAACAGCTGTTTCAGGGATTATTCCAGGAACAGCTGTTTTAGGGATGATTCCAGGGACAGCTATTTTAGGATTTTTCCAGGATCAGCTGTTCGGGGATTATTCCAGGAAGAGCCATTTCAGGGATTAATCAAGGAAGAGCCGTTTCAATGATCAATGGAGGAAGAACCATTTCAGGGATTATTCAAGAAAGAGCCATTTCAGGGATCATTCCAGGAAGAGCCGTTTTTCAATGATCAATAGAGGAAGAACCATTTCAGGCCATTTATCGATTAGAGAAAGAGCCATTTCAGGGAGTATTCCATGAAGAGCTGTTTCAGGGATTATTCCAGAAACAGCCATTTCAGAGATTTTTATTCCAGGAAGAGCTAATTCAGGGATTATTCCAGTAACGGCCATTTTAGGGACTGCACCAGGAAAAGGTCATTTTAAGGGCTATGCCAGCAACATCTATTTCGGGTACTAAATCAGGAACACTTTGTTTGATGCATGTCAGAAGCAGCTGTTTCATGCATTATGTCAGAACGGGTATCTCAGGCATTGGTATTTCCACAGACTCGCCAGCGATTCATTCAACAAAGCATTAATCTTAAGCAGTTACACAGTTCCGTTGTGACTTCGGTTTTGAAATGAACACACACACACACACACACACACACACACACACACACACACACACACACACACACACACACACACCACTCACGGCTATTGCTTCCTGGTTTGCAATAAGGAAATGGGCCGCTTCTGAAGACCAATGCCCAATCGTAGTGACTCCATCTGTGTGTTTTTTTTTTAATGTGGTATCTATTTCTAGTTTCTCTGCACCCTTGAGATGTTAGCCCTCCTAAGTATCGTTAGCAATGAACAGCGAATTAGCGCCGTGTGATTCAAAACGCACATGAGGTAAACGAATCAAAGTCACGGATGTCACCGTTATTTGCTCGTGTCAGTTCAGCCACTTGTCATGTTTTTGCTCAACTTTTTTTTTTTTGTTTTGCTCAAACGAGTTCTGAGTCTTTTTTTTTTTTTTTTTTTTTTTTTTTTTTTTTTTTTTTTGCTGATAGAAGTTTATGCTCACCCCTTTTCGTCCACATCTGTTCGGACATTTTCACTTTTTTTTCCCCCTGAGATCAGTGTTGTTGTCCTCATCGCTTCTTTGCTGACGTCAGATCTGCCCTCATTCGGGTTTGCTTATTTCAGTTCTTTCCTCATTAGTTCTTGCTAACGTCAGCTCTGTGTCCTCATCTGGTTCTGGTCATGTCAAATCTCTCATCATTTCCCGCTCACCTCAGTTCTCTTCTTGCCACCTTTTTTATAGGTCAGTTTGGTCATCATCAATCCTTCCGCACCGTCGCTTCGTTCCTCATCGAATTTGGTCGCATGAGTTTTATCTTCATCGTGTCTCACAAATGTGTCGGTTCTGTCCTCTCCCTTCCTCGCTGGAAGTTAATTCTATCCCCCTCATTTCTTGCTGACGTCAGTTCTTTCCACCACATTTCTTGCTGACGTCAGTTCTAACACACCACATTTCTTGCTGACGTCAGTTCTAACCACCACATTTTTTTTTTGATGACGTCAGTTTCTATCCACCACCTTTCTTGACCGATTCTCATCTTACCACTTCTTACCGATTGTCAGTTCTGCCGCCGTCAGTTCTTGCTCACGTCGCTTCTGTCTTCATCCAGTTTTGGTGACCTCATCTTTTCTTGCACCTGTCAGCTCTGTCCTCATCATTTCCTGTTCTTCGTCAACTAAATTTGCATCAGTTCCTGCTCACGTCAGTTCAGCTTGACCAGTTTCTTACTCGCAGCAGCACTGTTCTCATCCCATTCTGCTCACACTGGTTTTTTTCTCCTGTATATGCATTTCGCGTCAGTTGTACTATCATTTCTGGCAGACAATCAGTGTTCAGTCGTCACTCCTTGTTTACGTACTCATGTCATTTTTCATTCTTTTTCATTCCTTGTTTACGTCAGTTAGCCTACATTCTCATCATTCCTCGCTCGCGGCAAGTCCCTTTCTCATCACTTTAAACTAACCGTTAGTTCTTTTTTCATACTTCCTTGCGTCCTCATCAAGTTTGCGCACGTCACTTTTTTTTTTCCCGTTCATCACTTCTTGCGCACGTCACTTCCGCCCTCGACAGGTTTGGCTGACGTAAGTTCTGACCATCAAGAGGAACCTCAAGCTGGCCTGTTCCATGCCCGCTCTTGTTATTTTCTAGCAAATGACCAAACTGGCCAAAGAACCCTGTTCCCTCGGAGAAAGGCGGCAGGCGACGGCACGATGGGGTGTTTGTGCTCCAATGCAACGAGCCACGGTGTGGACCATGAATTCGATTCTGACCACTGTACACTGTTGGCTCGTGCATTCAAAAGAGACGACTCTCTGTTCTTGTTGTCAGAACTGCAACTGTGAAGACAACTCCTTACACTTTATCCTTCATCTTTTCTTCTCTTCCTTTCGTTAATTTTGTTGTGTTTTCTTAATGCAAAAAGCTTTGTCTTGTGTGAGTAGAGAATATTACGTGGCAGGACCTACAAGACAGATGCCTTGACAGAAAACATGGTTGACGGTGAACAGTTCCTGATTTATACTATGTAATGTCTTCTGGCGAAGTAATTGCAGTGAATAGAGAAGCAGCGACTGCCTGTATAAAACGAGAGAGAGAGAGAAGAGAGAGAGAGGGGAGATAAAGAGAGAGAAGGAGAGAGAGAGGCAGGGTGGATCCATTGACTTATGAACCACCAATCTTTCTAGGTCTACCAACCGGTTGATTGACCATCACCCCCCCCCCACCACTCCCGTCCCCCCCCCCCCCCCCCCCCCCCCCCCCCGCCGCCCCCCCCCCAACCACCACCCCCCCCCCAGAGTCTAGCACTGGCACAGAATCATACTTCTCACAAACTGCTCACAAGATTACTAGTTTTTTTTTTTTTTGTTGTTTTTTTTAGTGCAAGCAAATCATATTCTTACAAACAGACTGCTAGCAAGATTGCCAGTTGTTAACGCCGGCAAAATATACTACCACTCGTTCGATTAGACAAGGAGATACACATTTTCTTTCATATGTTATATTCAGTGCTTCGCCAATGTCTGTGGTAATGTGTGGGATTATATTTGATTACTCGTTTATTGATATCCTTATTCTTATATCATTCACTGTCGATCAGTTCTGCTGGGTTTTTGTTTGTTTTCCTTTGTTCACTGGATTTTTGTTTGTTTTTTTTGTTTTGTGTTTTGTATACCGCAGTTTGTTTTTGTATCTTGTATACTGCATTGTTAAGGAACACGCAGACCAAGACTGAAGTACTCTGAATATTTGCAAGGTCGGTGACCATTTGACATCAAGTTTCTGCTCATGTTTCTTTACTCTTTTTACTTGCATTGATGTATTGATTTATTGATGAATCAACATATTTCATTGATTTACTTGCTTATTTGTTTTGCTTGACCGTATCGTGCTACAGCTTTTTTTTTCATGACTGAAAACAATAAAACATGAAATTAAACAAATCTTTTCTTTTGGACTGTTGTAGATGGCATACTTAAGAGTTCATGCCTGCATTTCTCTCTCCCTCCCCCCCCCTCTCTCTCTCTCTCTCTCTCTCTCTCTCTCTCTCTCTCTCTCTCTCCGTGTGTGGGTGAGTGTTTGCACGAACATTTCTTTAATTCAGGTACTGTTCACAAATGTGTGTGTGTGTGTGTGTGTGTGTGTGTGTGTGTGTGTGTGTGGTGTGTGTGTGTGTGTAAGAGAGGGAGAAGGACAGACAGAGATTGCCTGTATGTGATTTCACATACAGTTTACAATGACTTTTAAAAAGAAAACCTATTTGCTCCTGTTCAAATACACACCCCAAAGCTCCTGATGCGGGCGCGCTAGCGCGCGCGCACACACACACACACACACACACACACGCACACGCGCACATACACACACGCACACATGCACACACACACACACACACACACACACACACACACACACACACACACACGCACAGACGATGAATTAATGCTCTCTCTCTCTCTCTCTCTCTCTCTCTCTCTCTCTCTCTCTCTCTCCCTCTCTCAAATCTGTTGTTTGAGCCGTGGTGAATTATAAGCTTTAATCTGATCAGTGTGTATTGTTGGCCAATACACTCAAAAGCGACGCTCGTTTTTATGTCATTTTGTCAGCTGTGAATAAAATACTTTTCCCTTCCTTTTGCAACTGTGAATAAAACTCTTATACTTTTCTCCTTCCTTTTGTTAACAACTGTGAATAAACTTATACTTTTCCCCTTCCTTTTGTTAACAACAATAAACTCTTATACTTTTCCCCTTCCTTTTGTTAACAACTGTGAATAAACTTATACTTTTCCCGACCTTTTTTAACAACAACAATGACGACGACGACGACGACACAACGACACAACAACAACGACGACAACAACGGATTCTTCAAGTTCAACTCAAAAATAAGATTTATTACACGAGTCAAAATAAATTGCCCTTCATCTTCGTGCAGGCAACTAGCGGTCCACAATTTTCGAGTTTTTCCCATAAATAGATAGGCTTTATTTACAGGCCTACTATTCTATCAATTACTATTGGTCGTTTAGTTGTTTTTTTTTTTTAATGCATAGCAGTTTCAATACATAAAGATATTTTCTAATGTCAGGAATGTTTTAAAACATCTTGCTTTACAGTTTTAAATGGTACTTTCTAGCTAATAGTTACAAGCATACCTTTTCACACAAATCGAAAACACATTATCAGCTATTGTGCCTTATCAACAGTCGCCAATTGTGCAATCAGAAAAGAGGACACGATATCCGTATTCTTCACGACCTTGATCTCGTTATGATTATTTTGATCCCTACTTGAACCGTTGTCTACTTGGTATTGTAGCAACAGTCCGTGATAGCAGCAGTTGTGGAATCCCTTTGTTCCGAAAAGGGTGCTAGGACGGGGTGTGCGTGAATGTATGTGTGATGTGTGTGTGTGGCGCGCGCGCGCGCGCGCGCGCGTGTATATGTGTGTGTGTGTGTGTGTGTGTGTGTGTGTGTGCGAGCGTATGTGCGCGTGCTCAGGCGTGTGTGTGTGTGTGTGTGTGTTTGCGTGCGTGCATGCATGTGTGTGTCAGAGTGTGAGTATTTGTTTGCGTACGTGTATGCGTGCACGCGCGCGCGTGTGTTTGTGTGTGTGTGTGTGTGTGTGTGTGCGTTGTGCGTGTGAGTGTGTGTGAATATCTAGCTTGTTTTTAACAG
>JADBJO010001732.1:100000-102500 GCA_016801955.1 Conus betulinus
GAGAGAGAGAGAGAGAGAGAGAGAGAGAGAGAGAGAGAGAGAGAGAGAGAGAGAGAGAGAGAAAATTGTTCTGACAGCGATTCGAACTCTCGACTTCGTAACTGTGTTCATCTGTGACGCTGATCCCCGCAACACGGTGGCTCGCCTGCAAGTTTGTTTACCTCTGTTTTGCTGGTCAAAACACGCATTGTCCATTTGGCAAGTTGGAGCTGCTAGGAACGACAACCCACTTGTCCAGTAAAATGTCTAAGTATCGGCGAAGCGAGGGAGATGCATGCCAGCCCACACTAACCAGCAGAAATGAAACAGCGGTCTAGCAGGGGGACATGACCAGAAGTGACGATGTTGAGCAGTTCTTGTGTCACACGAGCAAATATCACCCACTGACCCAGGTCAGAAGTCAAGAGCGATCACTCTATGAAGTGACCCGCTAACCTTGTCGGTCACTCACTCACCCTCATATAACGGTAATGAGCGTATGTGTGGTACTATTCTTTTGAACTTTCTAATGAAGAGTAGCGTCACACTAATTCTTCAACAGATTTTGTTTTTACTTGGTTAAAAAAGAGTCACCTAATTCCTTTCCCTCCTCCTCTTTCTTCCCTGTCTCACACCTCAACCAGCCCACCTACCCTCCCCTCCCCCTCATCCTGCCACTTCGTTTGTTCCAATTCATATTGATTACTTTTTGATGTAGCGTTTTCACGTATATGATTGAAATTATCGCAAGTGTTTGGATTTTCTTTACAGAACGTCTTTTGCAGGGAATTTTGTATGGATTTCCTTGTCAAGAGATACATATATTACATAGAGCCACCAAGTAAAGAAGATAGAGATGCGTCACGTTCAGACGATTTTTTTTTCGCAATCATTTTATTCATTTATTTGTTTATTGGTTTGTTCGTTTGTTTGTTTGTTTTTATCTAATATCATTTTTATTATGTATTTATTTATTGTTTTTCGCAATCATTTAACTTGTCTATTTATCTATTAATTTTAATTCTTTGGTTTTTTATTTACCAATGTTTATAATCTTTTTATTCATTTGTTTATTTATTCATTCATCTATCTATTCACATTTTTATTAATTAATTAATTAATTTCTTTTTTTAAAGAAAGCAGTTTGAGAGATTATGTTCAAACTCGAACAAAATTTTTCGAATCGATCATAAAACAACTGCACCGATTCGATCTCTCTCTCTCTCTCTCTCTCTCTCTCTCTCTCTCTCTCTCTCTCTCTCTTTTTCTTTTCTCTCCCCTTCCCCTCCTTGCTGTAGTATATCTTTCTTTGATATAACAAAAAAAGCTCTCTCCTTGCATTTACACATTCTATGTCCTCCTCACCACCCCCCCTCCTCACCCCCCCCACCCCCCACCCCGACTAATGCTTCTGGCTCTGTGCAGGTGGTATCGGGAGGTCACCTGAAGGGCAAGGTGGCCACACACACCTGCTGCTGGAGAGACACCTGGTATATCATGCTGGACGAGGCGGGAGATGACCAACAGCCTGGGTATGTAGTGTGTCAGCTGCTGCTGCTGCTGCTGAAGATGTTGACACAGGGTGTAATCCTGTGTGCGGTACAGAGCTGTTTGCATTGGATCGTCTCGAGTCGTATGCTTTGTGTTGTGGTACATCGTTTTTTCACGGGAGCGTGTTTATTTCTGACTTTTAAGGTTTTCAGAGAACGCGTTCGTCTTGTTCCGATCGTGAGGCTTTCAATGATTTTTTTTTTTTTTTTTACGCTGAACTCTGTGGCTTATGGTCAAAGTCCATAACCTTGACTCTTGAAGCTTTCATAGAGAGTGTATTACCCACCACTGACTCTTGTGGGGTTTCAAAGACAGCCTGTTACCCCTCCTTAGGTCTTTGGAGAAAACCTGTTACCCTTCATCCTTGAGGCGTGTAAAGCAGTCCCTTCGCTCTTGACCTTGGAGGCTTTTAAAGAGAGCGTGTTGCCCCCTAGCCTTTGAGGCTGTCGCACTTGACCCTTGAGGCTTTTAAAGAAAGGCTGTCGCACTTGACCCTTGAGGCTTTTAAAGACAGGCTGTCGCACTTGACCTTTGAGGCTTTTAAAGTCAGGCTGTCGCACTGTCGCACTTGACCCTTGAGGCTTTTAAAGCAGCCTCTCACCCCTGATCCTTTAGGGCTTTCAAACGAGCATTTTTGGTTACATTTTTGATACTTTTAGAGCAAGCCTGTTGCTTTTGACTCTTCAGGCTTTAACCAAATAGCCGGTTACCTTTGACCCTCTTGAGGCTTTGCGAGAGAGAGAGAGAGAGAGAGAGAGAGAGAGAGAGAGAGAGAGAGAGAGAGAGAGAGAGAGGAGAGAGAGAGTGAGTGAGAGAGAGAGAGAGAGAGAGAGAGAGAGAGAGAGACAGAGACAGAGACAGAGACAGAGACAGAGAGTTATCCTCGACCCTTGAGGCTTCGGGAGCGAGCCTTTGACCCTTGACCCTTGAATTTTTTTTTAACAGAGACCCATAATGCCTTTAGAGAAAG
>JADBJO010001732.1:107500-115000 GCA_016801955.1 Conus betulinus
CCCCCTCTCTTCTGCTTACCTGCTTTCTCTTGTTCCCTTCCGTCCTTCCCCTGTCTATCTTTTCTTTCCCTCCCCCCTCCTCCCCCAGCTCCTTGTTTCTCTTTTCTCCTTCTTTCCATCCCCCCTTTTTCTGGCTTTTCCTTCTCCTCCTTGCTTCTTCTTTTTTCTTTCTTCCTCTCCCCCCGCTCTCTTTTTTCTTCGGTGCCGTCTTTTTTCCTTTTCTTTCTTTTCCCCATCTTTTATTTTTCCCTTCGCTCCTTCGCACCATTATTTGCCCCTGCACCTCCCCTGGCCCCCTCTTTGTCCTTCCACTCCTTGGCCTTGAGTCGTCTCTCATTTTTATGCCTTTTTGTATGTTCTCGCTCTTCCCCTCCCTTCCCATACTTTATTTTCTGCCTACTCTTAGTTCCCTCACCTCCTTTGCTTCTTTATTCTTCTTCCTTTCTTCTTTCACCCTTTCTTTATTTCTTCCCGATCTTCTGTTCCTTTCTGTTTTCTATTCTTCTTTTCCTTCTCTCTTCCCCTTCATCTTTACTCCCCCTGACTCCCTCTTTCATTCCCTTTTTCTAGTCCCTACTTCTCTAGATCTTTTTCCTTTTCTTCACCTTCCTCTCTTTCCACCATTCCTTTTTCTTCGTTCTCCCTCTTCTTTCCTTTCCTCCCCCCCCCCCCCCTTTCCTTGTCTTTCTTCTCTTCCCCGCCCTTCTCCTTCCTCTTCCTTTTTGTTTCCTTCCTTTTCTCCTCATCCCTTCCTATACTGTTTATGTTTTTCCCTATTATTTTTTCCCCTTATTTTATTTTACCCATTTCCGACCTCCCCCCCTCCTTTCCCCTATTTTCCTTCTTCCTCTCTTGCATCCATTCTCCCTATCCCTTTCTCTTTCATCCTTCCCCGCTCATCTCTTCTTTAGTCATTCGACCCCTCCTCGTCTGGTCTCCTTTTCCTTTCCGTCCCCGACCACTCTTCTTGTCCCCTTCCTCAGACCCGCACCCTTTCCTCTATTTCTTCTTGTCTCCTCCCTTCACTCTCTCCCACTCTTCCTCCCTCTCTTTTTCATTTCTTTTTCAGCTTTTTCTATTCCCCTCCCTGTTCCCTTCGCCTTCCCCCTTCATTCTTTTGTTCCATTTAAGTCCCTTTCTTTTTCTTTCCCTTCTTCTTCTTCTTTTGTTTCTTCCTGTCTGCACACTCCCCTCCTTTCTTCTCTTTCACATTCCCTTTTTCCTTTTCTTCCTTCTCCTTTAGCTCCCTAAGTTGTTACCTCCCCCCTTTTTCTTCCCTCCGGCCTCCCCCCCTTTTTTTCTTTCTCCTCCTTCCCCTTCCCCCCCCTTCCTTTTTTTTTTTTCCTTTCCCTTTCCTTTCCCTCTTTCTTTCCCTCTCTTTCTTTCTCTTCCCTTTTCTTTTCCTTCCTCTTTTTCTTCCCCCTCCCCCCTTCCCTTCCTTCCTTTTCTCCCCTTCCTTTCTCCCCCCCCCTTCTTTTCCTTTCCCCCCTTTCTCCCCTCCCCTTTCCCCTTTCCCCCCCCTTTTCCTTTTTTTCCCCCCCTTTTCCTTTTCTTCCTTCCCTCCTTTCTTCCCTTCTTTTTTTTTCTTTTTTTTTCCTTTTCTTCCTTTTTCCCCTTCCCCCCCCTTCCCCCCTTTCTTCTTCTTTTTCTTCCCCTTCCCTTCTTTCTTTTCTCTTTCCCCCTCCCCTTCCCCCCTTTCCCCCCCCTCCCCCCCCTCCCCTCTTTTCCTTTCTCCTTTCTTTTTTCTTTTCCCCCCCCTTTTCCCCCCTTCCCCTTCCTTCTTTTTTTTCCCTCCTCTTCTCCCCCCTTTCCCCCCCCCTTTCCTCCCTTTTCCCTTTTTCTCCCCCTTCCTTTCCCTCCCCCTCCCTTTCTCCCTCCCCCCCTCCCTCTTCTTTTTTCCCCCTCCCCCCTCCCCCCCCTTCCCCTTCCCCCCTTCTTTTCCTTCCCCCCCCTTCCCCTTTCCCCTTTCCTTCTCCCTCTTCCTTTTTTCTTTCCCCCTTTTCTTCCCCCTTTTTTCCCTTTCCCCCTTTTTCCCTTTTTCCCTTCCCCCTCCCTCCCCCCTTTCTTTTCTCTTTCCCCTCCCTTTCCCCCTCCCTTTCCCCCTTTTTTTCCCCTTTCCCCCCCCCTTTTCTTTTCCCCCTTCCCTTTTCTTTTCCCCCTCCCCCTTTCCCCTTTCTTTTTTTTCTTTCCCCTTCCCCCCCTTCCCCTTTCTTTCTCCCCTTTCCTTCTCTTTCCTCTTTCCCTCTTTTTTTCTTTTTTTTCTTCTTTTTTTTTTTTTCCTTTTTTCTCCTTCCTTTCTTTCTTTCCCTTCTTTCTCTCCTTCTTTCCCCTTTCCTCCCTTTTTCTTTTCCTTCCTTTTTCCTCCCCCCTTTTCCCTTCTTCTCCCCTCTTTTCCCCCCCCCTTTTCTCCTTTTCCTTCTCCTCCCCTCCTTCCCTTCCCCCTTCCCCCCCCTCCTTTCCCCCCCCCTCCCCCCCCCTTTTTTTCTTCCCCTTTCCCCTTCCTTTTTCCCCTTTTCCCTTTTTTTCTCCCCTTCCCCCCTTCCCTCTCCTCTTTTCCTTTTTCCCCCTCTTTCTCCCCTCCCCCCTTTCCCCTTCCTTTCTTTCCCCCTTTTTTTCTTCCCCCCCTTTTTCCTCCTTTCCTCCTTTCCTTTTGCCTTTCTTTCCCTTTCCCCCCTCCTCCTTCCCTTCTTTCTTCTTCCCCCCTTTCTTTCCTTTTCCCCCTCCCCCCTCCTTTTTACTTTCTTTCCTCCTTTTTTTTTCCCCTTTTCCTTTTTCCCCCTCCTTTTTTCTTTCCCCCCCCTCTTCTCCCCTCTTCTTTCGCAATCACCACCCCAGTAACACACAGCTCCAGTTCCACCCCCACCCGCATAACCACATCAACCCCTCACTCACCACCACCTCATTTTACCTAAAACAATCTATACTGAAAATAATGCCCCAAACACCCACCTCCAAGATCCGGGCGAGCTTCAAAGGACCCAACCCACACAGGGTTACTAAGCCGCGGCCAAGGGCCATACCGACCACAGGGCCGGTACCCCGTTACGTGGTTCCAACCTTGGGTGGGTCACACCATTGACCGGGCATTTCAGTGATTGCCTTCCGTCCCCCGTATCATGAATTCCTAAAGTGCTCCACAGCAAATACAATTACACTTTGTACAATGGGGACACACCCCACAACACCCCAAAAAAAAAAAAAATAATGCTTATTCACCTACTTCCTGATGACCGTTCACTACTATTTAATTATTCCTTATGAAATACCCCAATTATCCATCGAAAGCATTCTTTCGATATTTATACTTATTATTTATATCTATTTTTGGGTATATTATAGATGCTCACATCTGTTATTGGGAAATTATTGTACTATATTCCTCTGCCTTTGTAACACATCTCGAACCATTTTTTTTTTTGCATAATCAATTTTAACACCTCAACTCTTTCCCGCCCTGTCGCGGGCTCTTGTTACACAGTGTCTTTTTGTGGTCCCATGGTGACCACACGGTCATTTTGCAGGTCGGTATTGCGGATCGTTGTAGAGGATTAGATTTTTTCCGAATTTACATATAGTTGCTACTAACCAACCCACAACTAAGCCCCGCCATTCACATCGTTCACACACCCCCACACCCCACCGCTCACTAATTTCACACGAAGCCGCGAAGGGCCTTTCTCAGCAGCTTTTTATCAGCAGGATTCAATAGCATGGAAGGGAAGCTGTCGACGCTCGAAGGAAGGCTCTCGACCTTTCCCGGTCGGGTCCGATGACTAAGAGGTCAGCTGACACCGACGACTAGAACTCAAGGCATTTACCGGTACTGAAGTGTCCTCAGACCGGGGGATTGCTAGCCACAAAAAACTATAACCACCCCATGGTCGCCAATACCTGCGCTAAATAAGATACTTTCATATTATCTTACTCCTGTACCCCGTACCACCCCCACCTGAATTGATTATATATCCGACAGTACTCACACCACTGAAAACCCATCACACACCCCCGTATTTAGTCGCCTACGTGTGCACTTCCACGACCCCACAAGCGCACTCCTCACCAAGCCGCCCTCCAAACCTGAATGTCAGTCAACCACCCACTCACACACCTACTCCCGACCACAACTTTCCTTACCCGTGCCCACATCCCACCCCCTACACCACTTATCACCACCTCTCATGTCACAATATCCAGCAACACATTCCCACCACCACTGCATCGCCAAACCCCACCCACAAACAGAAGTAGGCAAACTCTTTACTATTTGTGATATATCTTTCACCTCTTTATTATGACGCCTCCGCAGCCTCTTATGCCGGCAAAGCCACACAATTTAACTCAACTATACCAAAACTCAAGTTAAGATACCCCTATTCAACTATTACACACCAAACCCCTCCTCTACATCTATCGTCCCCTCCCGCCACAAACACCTTTATATCTACCATTTTCCACACTAACTAACTCTAACACTAAATCTCTAACTACGCCTCATTAGACCAAAATAAAACCACTTAATGCATTTATACTTTACTAACTTACTTGTTTCCGTCCCCTTTACCCCATGCGTCAATATAACCCAAAATGCCTATCATCATTCCAATCAACCACAGACGTACCAACCTTCCCAGGAGGAGTTCCGGAAGCGCCCTCGCCGCCGCGGAATAGTTTATACCACAATACCGAAACATATAATATAAAGCACGAGGTACGCGGACGGCGCACCATCTGCTTGGGACCAGAACGCCACCGATCAACCGCATTACGCCATATATCAACACCTTTTCAATTCTGACACATCCCTACACCACTCATATACTCACTTAAACACACCATTATGTATAACAAACCACCGACCCCCGTCGCATACCGACAATCGACGCGCGCGCGCGGCATGATCCCACCATATTACTCCATCAGACACCTTTATTCCTCCGTACAATCCTCACACCCTTCTTAATCTACAAGCCAGCGCGGCACGCCTAGGCTCCGTCCATACATTCCTCTTATACCTTCACTTTTTTTTTCCACAATAAAACTACAATCAAACTTCAACACATTCACCCCCCCAAATCCACTCTACTTCATCCCTTCTTTCACAACGAACAGCCACTCGCTTCTCAACCTGGAGTTCCTGATTGGACGACGAAGACGACACAAGGACCGAACAAACGCCAAAGCAGCACCCAGGACTGGGAAAACCCGCGCTCCCTTGAACAATGTCGGTTGGATAGATGGTTAGTGTCAGACACTTTCGAAAATAATCTCACATATATATTCTTTCCCAAGGAAATCTGAGCATGTCAAAAGTTGAACCCTCCATCCGATGCGACGTCCAGGCTTAGCCCACTAAATCCAAGTGGCCAATTAACTGCCTCTGACATCCCATGAACACCTCCCCCCGAGCTGATTCCTCAGATTCCTCCGTCCGCATGCAGTGCATGGAGTCTGGCAACACACCTGATTTTAATAATCCGATACGATAGTCAAAAAGACATGACCGACACCTAGAGGGGAATGGAACATGACAAGGACTTATAACGGCCCACACCCATGGTTCACTGCTACCCTGTCGGCTATAGGTTTGCCAGGGATTACGACACGTACTAAGACTCCAGATTGTAACGGGCACGAATCTAGTGCTGATTTTTTTTTCATAATTTCGTCGAAAACTGTCACACATCAACATTTCTAACCCTCTGCCCTAAATCGCACCCCACCACCACCCAATCTATATCATGCTATCACACACACATACCATATTTAGTACCCACACCTTCTACCCTACCCAATATGGAACATACTGTGTATAGTGCACGTACTCACAAACACGCCAAGTTCCTCACACCTTATCCCATTCTCAAGCATCTAGAATCACCACAACAGACTAACCCAACGACCAAATATGGATTCCTTAACCATATCTAAACACAATCTCCCATTACACCGTAACTCAGCCCTCAACCATCATAAAACATCAAAACCACACATCCACAACATATCACCATAAATCGAACTACGTGCCAACACTATAAGCACATCACGGCACCTTCTTTTCTGCGTCAGCCCATACTTCCTATTACTACAATAACTCGTATCCAACATTGAGTCTAACCTAAACTATTTCAGTCTTATTCTCCTTGACCACTCCTAATACTCGATTGCGTCCCGCCCGCCTGTCTGCTGTCGTCGCCCGCCGCTACACCCTTTGCCACATCCACACACACACCATACAAACACCACCCACTCAACACACAATAAATTATAAAAAACCCTCCGTTCACATCTATCACTGGCCAATATATTTCTTACTTTGATTGTGCGTTTCCCTTTTTCGGTACTATGATGACACCAAGATGGAAATATTTTCCTGATCTCATCATCTTGGTATGCAATTCCGTAATTCCACTATATATTTTCGTGTCTAAGTGCTACCGTATTGGATGTGTCCCTTGACTTGGTGCGGCGGGATCTTTACTTCGTCCATACCACCCGGCTTCTCTTTCGCCTTCCTTCTCCCTTCTTTTCGCCCAGTTGTCTATCTGTTGCTCTTGTCTCGCGTGTATCTTCTATCTTCGTTGTTCTCTCTCTCTCTCTGCCATAATCCCCCCCCGCCCCTCCGGTCCACTCGTACTCACTTTACCACAGAACAACGTATGCGTTGGTGTTTTTGCTACGATGTTCTGTTTTTTTTTTTTTTTTTTTTTTAAGGTCGTGGACCTACCCTTTAGGGCACAGTATAGGTAATGAGGTAATGTGTGTGTCGTGTGTGTGTTGTTGTGTGTGGGTGTGTGTGTGTGTGTTTTGCTGCTTGTGTAAATCTTTCACTCCTTAGTGAGTTTTGGCCTGTCGCATCTCGCATATCTAGTCCTTTGGTCTACGCCTCATCTCTGTCTCGGTACGAACAGGGACAGTGTTGTATTCATGTCTTGCTCTTGTTCCTTGTTGTCTGCTCACCGGAGGTGTAGATGCGGATGACATCTCGCAGCTGTAGTTCACTCTGTGTGTGGTACGTGTGAGGTGTAGGCGCAGTGTAGTCCCCGCCGATGTCACGATGTACCGTTAGTCAGCGAGTGATCCGTTGGATGAAACGTAGGTGTGGATGATGGAATCAGTGCCAGTCAGGCATGTGGTAGTCGTGGGGTGTCAGATGACCAGACACGTGGTGCATGATGTGCTGTGAACCGCACCATCCATGCTGAAAAGAAAAAAAAGTACTCAAGAATACTAGAATGTCACATCAACGTACTGCAAACTATACTAGAAATACTTAGGTCTAGTGCCACGTGCGCCTAGCTAGCAGTGCTCCCTATTGCTACTTCACCCCCCCCTCTCCCCCCTCCCACCCTGGCTCACACGCACCACTTCCCATCGCCCTATCATCAATGGCCCACATTTCCCCCCCCTCAGACGTCCCTCCACCTATCACCCCCACCATCCTGTTCCGACGCTTGCACGACATGACTTGGAGCATTGGAGACAGCGACGAGAGTGCCGTGG
>JADBJO010001732.1:120000-122500 GCA_016801955.1 Conus betulinus
TAATATTTCAAACCAGCAAAAGATTCTCAGGAAGTAAAGAGCGTCTCCTTTCTGCATGGCAAGATAAAAATTGAAATAAGAAAAAAAGAAAAAAAAAAAAAAAAGCCATTTATCTGTCAAGTTTTCAAAACAAACGAACTCAGTATCTCACCTAAATTTCCTAACAGTACATCTGAGAAAAAAAAAAAAAGAAAGAAAGGAAAGAAAGAAAACCCTGTCGGAATGCTACTCTTTTTAATGACTCTGCAGGACCAAACAGACTTTGTGTTCAGACGCTTTGTAAAGAACGAGAACTTCAAGTAGATTGTATCTATCCCTTTGGTTCCACCCCCATCCCCAGCTTTCAGTGAAATGAGGAGAGCGTCCACCGTTTATCCACCTTTCTGAGGATGTTACGATTTACGGTTCATGGAAACGAAGAATGATCGCTGAACATAATCAGAAAGGATTTCCTTCTGGACCCTTAGGCTTAGCAGAGAACGCTTATCATCTGGTTTGTGCTGAAGATGACTAGGGTTTGAAGGGGAGTGAAGCCGGATCTGACTGAAACAAACATCGTCTTCGGTTTTCTTTGTCTCTGTTATCTTTATAATAAGTATGTCGGGCAGAATGATTTGTACACAATTCTGCAAACATCTTTGCCATTGGTTCTGAAGAAGACCGTCGTCGTTCAACGATTGATATGACTGGATGGTGAGATTTCTGCTGTCGGTTTTACAGAAACGTACAGGACTGACTGATTTAACAAAGACTTTGGGGTTTAAAATGTAAACTGTTGAACCTTGCTGATTTTAGTCCTCCGTACATGAGAATGCCACATACCTACCTACCAATCTGGGGACATTCCTGCTTTGTTCGTGGGAACCACACACACACACACACAAAATAATAATAATAATGGCTGACCATAATTCAGAAATTTCCTTTATGACCTTTGTCCCTTCCAGACGACCTTCACCTTGTTCATATTGAAGATGGAGTGGAATTCAAACTGAAAGAAGCTGACTCTAGATTGTTTCAGAGGTATCTTTATTTTCATCTCTGTGTGTGTTTTTTTTTTTTTTTTTTTTCCAAAATATAAACATAACTGATTCGTGCAGTTCTGTCAGCTTCCATCCGACTGGGAGATGGAGATTTGTTTCCACCAGTTTCTCCCTCACCTGAAAGCATGGAGGGGTCATCCTGTGTGTGTAGACCTTTACCTGCACGTGCAGGTCTTCGAGCGCATTTCGTGAGAGGGCTTCGCGCGTACGGCCATGTTTAATCACTCGCCTGGCAGGCTGCCATACTTCGTCTTCAGAGGATTTAGCGCCTTTCAGGAGAATGAAGGCTTATATGCCAGGAGCTTATCGCTCTTTTTCAGAGAGAGTGAACACTTGTACTCAAAGCTTCTCTTGTTTGTTTTTTTTTTTTTTTTTTTTTTTTTTTTTTTTTTTTTCTCAGGAGAATGAAGACTTGTGCTCGGAGGTTAACTCCCTTTCAGAAGAACTGAGATCTGTGCGCGAAGTTTAACTCCCTTTCAGAAGAATGAAAACTTGTGTGCGACTTGTGCGCGAAGCTTAACTCCCTTCCCTTGCACGAGAACTGAGATTTGTAATCGGAGCTTAACGCCTGTTGAGGAGAATGAAGACAGTTGCTACGGGTTTTGACGCCTTTTAAGGAGAATTAACACTTGTTCCAGGAGCTTAACGTCTTAAGAGAATTAAGACTTGTGCGAGGAACTTAACGTCTTTTTAGAGGAATGAAGACGTGTAAAGAAGAAGAAAAAAGAAGAAGAAGAAGAAGAAGAAGAAGGAAGCAGCAGAAGCAAACAGAAAGAAAAGAAAGCAAAACAATCTTGTGCAAGGAGTTTAACGTTTTTTCCAAGAGACGATGACTTGTGTTCGGAGCTTGATGGCTTCTGATGAAAATTAAATCTTGTGCTAAGAGCTTTATGCGTTCAGGAGAATGACGGTTTATGTTGGGAGCTCAAACCCTTAAAAGGAGAATGAAGACATGCACCTCTTCGGGAGAATCGAGAGTTTTGCTCGAAGTTTGATACCTCTTCAGGGGAATGAAAACTTATGAGCTGATGATTCGGAAGGCCCCCCCCCCCCCCCCCCCTTCCCACTGCATTTCATAATAAACAACATGAAGTCGGCTGCAGGATCCAGCTAGTACTCAGCCTTGACAAAGCTTTAAACAGACTGCATTACCATGGAACTAACATTCACCTCGTCTATCTTCGTTTGAGATAGGAAATCCAAAGGTGACGAAAAAATATCCCTCTCCTCCCCAAAGTTCAGCTATACACCTTTCACCCCACGGTTCTGAGTGAAGACATCTCACCCTTGAATCCACTGTACGCATGGACAAAACCCACACAAATTCTGACGGTGAGACCTTCAATATGGAACCCCTTCCATCTTCTTCTTCAACACCTGACTTTGAGCTAAGAATGGACGTTCTCTGCCAGCAGTCTGCGAGCTGTATGGCCGACATTAATTCAAAATCTCTAGTC
>JADBJO010001732.1:130000-135000 GCA_016801955.1 Conus betulinus
TGGAGTCCCATGCTGATACGAGACAGCATAAGTCCTCCCTCTCCTACTTCCTTTCCTCCCCCCCCCCCCCCCTCTCTCTCTCTCTCTCTCTGTCTGTCTCTCTCTCTCTCTCTCTCTCTCTCTCTCTCTCTCTCTCTCGCTCTCACCGCGCTTCCCTCCATAACATAATTCCGGCTGTCACCAGACCTGAGAGAGATACGGACACCTGCAGTGTTGGCCAGAGAAATGGGAGCAACACTCTCATAGGTGCTTTCGTTAAACGGATGAAACGTGACGGTGGCGTAGTTCCAGCTGACCCCTTCGAGCTCACAGCGTCTAAAAATCAGGGTAGGTTACGGGCAAGGGTTTTGATGGAATTGAACCTACGACCTCCCAGCACTCAAGCCTGCGACGGTAACCATTGTGCCACGGTGGCTGATGGTTTGTCTGTGTGTGTTTGTTGTTTGTTGACCGCTTTAGTTAGAGTTGGGTAGTTTGCGATTTTTTTTGTGTGTTTGGTTGTTTCAACTGTTGTTGTTGTTGTTGTTGTTGTTTGGGGTCTTTTTTTTTCTCTGCCTTTTATCTCATCTGCATCCTCCTTCCATCTCTCTCTCTCTCTCTCGGTCTTCTTTCTCTCTCTCTCTCTCTCGGTTCTTTCCCTCTCTCTCTCTTTCTTTTCTCTCTCTCTCTCTCTCTCTCTGTCGGTCTTCTTTCTCTCCCTTCTGCCTCTCTCTATCTCTGACTCTCTGTTTCTGTCCGTCTCTCTCTGTCTGTCTGTCTGTCTGTCTGTCTGACTCTCTCTCTCTCTGTCTGTCTGTCTGTTTCTGTCCGTCTCTCTCTCTCTCTCTCTCTCTGTCTCTGTCGGACCCTCTCTCCCTCTCTCTACCTCTCTACCCTCTCCTCTCTCTCTCTCTCTCTCTCTCTCTCTCTCTCCCCTCTCTCTCCCCTCTCTCTCTCTCTCTCTCTCCCCTCTCTCTCCCCCTCTCTCTCCCTCTCTCTCCTCTTCCCCTCTCTCTCTCCCTCTCTCTTCTCTCTCTCCCCCCCCCCCCCCCCTCTCTCTCTCGTACCTCAGGATGAACCACATAGTGTGGGAAGTCGCTGTGGTCCAGAGGGGTGAAGTCCTGGTCCCGGGGTCCTCCTCATCTCCCAGACCATTCCCAGCTTTCTGGCACCGGGGCTGGCGGAGCAGGTGAGTTCCAGAACCTCGCCCACGTCATAGCGGGCCTTCAGGGGCTCTTTGGTGACGTGCGGCTGGCTGACGTCACCTGAGCGAGGGCAGAGGGAGTGAAGAAGTGCGTGAGCGAGTCAGTCGGTAAACTAGGGAATGAGTGCGTGATGAGTGAGTGAGTGAGTGAGTGAGTGCGCGTGTGTGAGGGAGAAGTTAGGTATTAAAAAGCGCATCTCAGGGGGGGGGGGGGGGGGGGGGGGGGGGGGGGGGCGGCGGGAATAACGCAGTGGCACAGAGCGCCGGGTCGGAATCTTGGTGATCCTGGGGTTGCGGGTTCGAATCTTCTCCAGGCCGTTTCGGTACAGGGGGATTTTTTTTTCCCCTCGGAGTTAACGTTGGTTCTGACTCCATTTCCCATACAGTCCTTCGAATGTGACTATAAATCGAGGTTCTGTGTGTAAACGCAGACGTAACATCTTGTACACGGGTAAAATCCCCATCACCAACTGTAGGAAGAGAAGGCCAGTTTGGCCGTTGGTTTGGATGACGCGTTACACATAGCATGCACCTTCCCCGAAGTTGGAGTATGGCTGCCTTAATGGCGGGATAAAAAAAAAAAAACCGGTCATGCACACAAAACTTCACTCCCTTTGTCGGGTAGATGGGATTAATCCTTGCCTGTCTATACAGGGGTTGTCCGCATGAGTATCAGCCTGCGCACGCAGAAAAAAAAATGTGCATTTCATGCATGGTTGCACGTGGGGGGGCCGGGGAGAATGGGGCGAGGGAGGGAGGGAGGGAGCGGGGTGTGTAAAAGAGAGACAGACGGCAGGAAAGAAAAAAAAAGGTACAGAAAAGGAGGAAAAGACAGGGAAGCAAACAGAAAAAAAGGTGCAAAATCAGAAAGTGATTTGGAGGGGAAAAAAAAGGGGGATGGGGGTGGGGGAAGATAAGTGTGGAAGAAAGAAAGAAAACAGTAGAAGACAGACTGACAGACAGATAACAAGAATGACAATAAATGACAAAAACAGAAGGAAAAAAAAACAAACAACGAGAACAAGAAAAGACAAGAAACGAAGAAACAAAGAAATCAAACAGAAGAAAGAAAAGAAAAAGTCATAAATGTTGACGGGTTAAAGAAATGGCGAATTTCTAAGCGCGAATAAAAGAACCCACATGCTCATGAGAATTGTCCCGAGCTAAATTCTCTTGGGGTAAAAAAGAAAATTACTCTTGAGATCAGCAAAAGAGTACTTGGGATGTGTGTGTGTGTGTGTGTGTGTGTGTGTGTGTGTGGTGTGGGTGGGGGTGTCTTCGTAGACAACGGTATAACGGTGAAAACAGATTAGAAGACCAGCCCCTGCCTAAAAATATTTCTCATTGAGGAATGAAAGTTTTTTTTTTTTTTTCAGTTTTGAGTGTTGACTCTGTCTGTCTGTCAGTCAGTCTGTCTTCCTCTCTCTCTCTCTCCCTCCCTCCCTCCCTCCCCTCCCCCCTCTCTCTCTCTCTCTCTCTCTCTCTCTCTCCCCTCTCTCTCTTCCCTTTCCACCCCCCTCCCCTCTTCCACCTACTAACCGTTTCATACCCTGCTCTCAGCTCTGCCCGCTACGTTCCTCAACAAGAAGTCACAACTCAAATACAACCCAGTACATAATCTACCAGAAACCCGAATTAGAAGACGGGATTTCCAAGGACCCCAAATTGTCCACAAACCCATCCCGACCCCCGACCCAAAATAGGAAAAAAAAAATTAAAAAACCAACAAAAAACAAAAAACGAACAAACAAATAAAATGAAAACGCCTAAAAACGTAACTCTTTCGTCACCAGTTATCCCCCCTAAGCCTAAAGCAGCTGCAGAGCAGCTGTTCAGCACAGCTACATACATTCACAGAACAGCAGCCTTTTAACCACTGAACTAATGGTCCTCACGGGCCCACCCATCTGACCGATCCAATCCATGTGCTATTCAAATACGAGAGGGAACCTGACAAGAAAATGCCCCACACACAATAATAACTGAATACCAGCATGTTTTTGGTGCTGAGCGGCGATTGTGGATATCTAACTGCTAGTAGCTCGAGCAGCTGCAGTGGCGGAGATAGGGTTAATTAAAGAGAGTCATTGAGGAGGAACGAAACACACGAAACGGACATCAATGACAAATACTACAGTCATGGATTTCTGTCTGAACCACAAAGTAACACAGAACATACCCAGGTACTCGAAAGACTGGTTATACTGCTTTTGAGCACCGTTTTGCCCCAAGTTCGTACAAACGTAGGCGGCGCTGTCACGGCAGGTGACGTCATGCAGCTCTGCTACCAAACGCTTTGTCTGAGAGTTGTCGACCGTGATTTGACTGTGGAAGCTCCGACTGAGGTTGGGTACTGAGAAGAAGAAGAAGAAGAGAAGAAGAAGAAGAAGAAGAAGAAGTAGAGGAGGAGGAGGAGAAAGAGGACAATAACAAAAACGAGTTTAGCTGACTACTCTTTACGGAGCCATCACATCATCGTCACCAGCCTTCGATGTCATCATCATCATCATCATCACCACCACCACCACCACCACCACCACCACCACCACTGCCAGTCATAGTCATAGCATCAGTGGCTAGCAGAGAAACCTTCAGTTACAACAGCAGCCGAAGCAGTACGTACTGATAACAGACGCATGCATCAACATCGACAGCAGCTACAGCAGTTTCAGCAGCACCGTGGAGCAGCTGCAGCAGCAGTAGCAGCAGCAGCAGCTACGACAGCGGTAACAATGACATCAAACCTCAAATAGCTGAAAAGACCGTCATTGAATGCAACTGATCCGTGAAAACCACGACGTAACTCAATCTCTTGAGGATGTACTCTTTGTGTAAAACAACACAACAAAAAAAGCTGGGAACGGCATACACACTTCTGGAAGTAAAGATCATGGCAGTCTGTACAAAAGCTACGCCACCACAAAATCCTACATTGTCCTAACAATGTTAGTTTCAAAGTTTGGTGACTGCAGGCGAAAATGGAAAAAAAAATGAAAAGAAAAAGGACTGCATCGCCGAACGAAAGAAGCAAAGAAATTACAAAACAAACTGCATTGTCTTTTGGTTGTCTCTTTCGTTCGGCTGCACAGTAATTTTTCTTTTAAGTTTCTCCTAACAAAGTCTGAGAATATCATCATCATTACCATCATCATCATCATCATCATCATCATCATCATCATTATCAGCAGTAACAACATCATTTCCATCACAAACATAATGTAGTAGAAACCATAGTCGTAATGGTGGCAACCATAGTTGTGGTGAAACAAGTAACAGGACCAGAAACTGTTGTAGCAGCTGCAGCAGCAGCAGCCACGGTAGTAGTAATTGCACTAGAAGCAGCAGCAATAGTTGCAGATTTAATTATTACGTTATGGTTGTGGTCAAAAGTTTACAGCTTATTTTTGTCGTTTTCTGATTATATATTTAATTGCTGTAGATCCTATCATCATCATCATCATCATCATCATCATCATCACTTTCTTCATCATCATCATCATCATCATCATCATCATCATCATTATCATCATCATCATCATCACTTTCATCATCATCACTTTCATCATCATCGTCGTCATAGTGTTGTTGTTATTCTTGCTGCTGCTGCTGTTGGTGTTGTTGTCGTTGTCGTTGTTGTTTATTCACAGTTCCTGTTCCTGTCATGCTCCCTACTGCGGTCGGCAGAGGCAGCAAGCAGTCTCTGTCGTCCTTTGCTCCTAATCATCAGCGTGGCAAAGGGCAGGCTTCCTTCCTCCCTCCTCCTTCTTGCGCCCCTTACCTTTTCTGTTGGGCATCCAGTCAGCTAGAAGCGTTTTTC
>JADBJO010001732.1:140000-145000 GCA_016801955.1 Conus betulinus
TCCTCTCTCTCTCTCTCTCTCTCTCTCTCTCTCTCTCTCTCTCTCTCTCTCTGTAGAGGCCGGTCAAAGCCGCAAATGGTTGGTGAGATTCAAATCCTCTTCCCCTGAGATTCTTTACCAAGGATCAGTCAGCCGTGAAGGAAGGAAGACTGGACGAGGGATCGCTGTAGTGCAGTCTCAACCCGAACAGTTATTTCAACGGCTGCGTCTGAGCCCAGAGCGTGAGCCTGAATAAACTTCACCCAGGCTGCAGTGTCAATTTGTATGGTGACTGGGGCTGGTCGGCTCGTCATGGCTACTTACTTTAACTGGGTCTCTTTCCTGTACTCGCTTGTTATGTATACAGCAAGGAGTGGTTTCATTTTCGAGTTCCTGATACGCGTGCAAGCTGTGATCCCCTCTCGATGGGGTGGGCGAGGGATGGCGGGTGGGGGGCGGGGAGCGGGATGATGATGGCATTTTCTCTCTCTCTCTCTCTGTCTCTCTCTCTCTCTCTCTCTCTCTCTCTCATGCTCCCTCTCTCTCTCTCTCTCTCTCTCACACACACACACACACACACACACACACACACACACACACACACATGATAAATAAGTGTTATGGTTATTGATTTTATCAATGCATGGTCTCTAAGTGATAACTAAGTCTAGAACTGTTTATTCTATTCGTGCATTGTAATCACATCATGAACATGTGTACAATAATTATGTGGATTTTATCGACGTATAACAGTTGTCTAATTAATGCCCTTAGCAGTATTTAGTACGTTAATGTTTTTGAAAAGGAATGCAATACTCTCTCTCTCTCTCTCTCTCTCTCTCTCTCCTTCTCTCTAATATCTCTCTCTCCTTTAAACTAATATGAGGATCGTTTTCTCTCTCTCTCTCTCTCTCTCTCTCTCTCTCTCTGTGTGTGTGTGTGTGTGTGTGTGTGTGTGTGTGTGTGTGTGTGTGTGTGTGTTGTTTCTCTTTTTTTGTACTCTCAGTTCTTATAGAACAGGGAGTACTTTAGAATAGGAACGGAGAAATGCTGTCTGTGTGTCTGTCCGTCCGTCCGTCCGTGGTCAAAATGTGTTCCACTCGCTCCAGACAAAACTACTGGGCCGATCTTTCTGAAAATTTGTAGGTATGTTCATTATGGGTCAAGGATGGTGCCGATGTTTTAGTTTACCATTATAGCCGTTACTAACGGCTGTAACGGACTGTAACGGTTTTTTTCTTCTTTATGGAATATCTCCGAAAGTACTTCGCCGATCTTTGTGAAATTAGCAGGTATGTTCATTATGGGTCAAGGATGATGCCGATGTTTTAGTTTACCCCGTTAGCCGTTACTAACGGCTGTAACGGCCTGTAACGGTTTCCTTCTGTATGGAATATCTCAAAAAGTACTTGGCCGATCTTTCTGAAAATTTGTAGATATGTTCATCATGAGTCACGAATAATGCCCGATGTTTTAGTTTACCGTTATATCCGTTACTAACGGCTGTAACGGCCTGTAACGTTTTTTTTTTCTTTATGGAATATCTCCGAAAGTACTTGGCTGATCTTTGTGAAATTTGTAGGTATGTTCATTAAGGGTCACGGATGATGCCCGACGTTTTAGTTCACCGTTGTAACCGTTACTAACGGCTGTAACGGCCCATAATTTTTTCTTTTTTTATGAAATGTCTCAGAAAGTACTTGGCCAATCTTTCTGAAAATTTTGTAGCTATGTTCATAATGGTTCACGGATAATGCCCGACGTTTTAGTTTACCGTTATAGCCGTTACTAATGGCTATAACGATCCATAACGGTTTTTCTTTTTTATGGAATATCTCAGAAACTATGTGGCCGATCTTTCTAAAAATGTGTAGGTATGTACATTATGGGTCACAGATGATGCCCGATGTTTTAGTTTACCGTTATAGCCGTTACTAACGGCTATAAAGGCCCCTAACGGTTTTTCTTCTTTCATGAATATCTCAGGAAGTACGTGGCCGATATTTCAGAAATTTTGTATGTATGCTCATTATGGGTCACGGATGATGCCCGATATTTAAGTTTACCGCTATAGCTTTAACTAATGGCCCATAATGGTTTTCTTCTTGATGGAAAATCTCAGAAAGTTTTTGGCCGATCTTTCTTAAAATTTGTAAGTATGTTCATTATAGGTCACAGATGATGGCTGGTGTGTTTACCAGAATAGCCATTACTAACGGTTACGCCAGCCCAAGACGGTTTTTTTTCCTCTTTATGTAATGTATCACGCGTATTCAGGATAAACTGGGAGTACGTTTATATTCCTTGTATCTTGTTTTCCTTTTTTTTTTTTTTTTTTTTTTGGTTTTGTTATCAATTTATTCTTGTCTGCAGTTCAATGCTCTTTCTCTTAAAGCTCATCTGTGCGTCAATGTGTTGGAAAAACAGCTCATCCACATTTCTATGGTTGTTGTTGTTGTTTTTATAAATTAAGATATGTATTTTCGTTAAAAGTTTTATAAGTTTTAATCGCTCAGGATCAGGTTGGGAACAAATTCAAATACATGATTACATAAGCTCACATTGTAAGATATGTGAGTGAAAAAAATATAAAAGGAAATACCAAGTCTAGTCACGAGTTCAACCAAGATTGAGTGTGTGTGTGTGTGTGTGTGTGTGTGTGTGTGTGTGTGTGTGTGTGTGTGTGTGTGTGTGTGTGTGCGCGCGCGCACGTGTGTGTGTGTGTGGCGTGTGCGTGTGTGTGTGTGTGTGTGTGTGTGTGTGAATATTTGATATAACAGACAGTCAGTGTAGCACGGGGGGGGGTGGGGGGGGGGGGGGGGTCCATCCCAGGTTCAGCTGTCGGAGAGAAAAGAAAACGGTCACTATTGATGCCGTGGATGAGGAGTGGGCGGGTAGGGGTGGGATGGGGGTGCACAATGAGGACAAATGTTCTCTCTGACCTTTGCTCCTTAGCAACCGACACCTACGATCTCCTCTGTCGTGATGACACAGTGGATTTTAACTGGAAAGAAACTGAAAAGGAGACGAGTTGTTTTTTTTTTTGCATCAACTTTTAATTTCCATCTCTCTCTCTCTCTCTCTTCTCTCTCTCTCTCTCTCTCTCTCTCACACACACACACACACACACAGAGAGAGAGAGAGAGAGAGAGAGAGAGAGAGAGAGAGGAGAGGGAGAGAGAGAAATTAAGTCATGTTGTTTATAGTCCGCCAGTGTTAGGAGGCCGTATAAAGGCTATTTGTCACGTCAGAGTCGGATCCACGCATAAGCTATTGCCCGAAACTTAAAGGTCTACATTAGAGATTTTCGATAATTTGTTTAAAAAACAGGTCTACATGTCATATAACTACAGCATGGTATACATTTAAAAAAAAATCGCCGGAAGAATTAAATAGATAAAAAAAAACGACTTTTACACACCTGTTCAAAACCCCGTGCGGAAGACCGAAAAACCGTGACGTCACTTGATGGAGTGGCCGTCAGCCGCGACCTACACAACATGGCAACGCCAAGTGAAATCAACATAAGTTGCGATCCCCCAAAGCCTAAAAAGTCACGAGGGGGTGGCAGAGATTGTGCTGCAGGCGAGTGCAACAGCTCAGCAGGAGACGGGTATTCTTTGCACACATTTCTATTTGATCCAGATACTCGAAAGAAGTGGATTCGGTTCGTGCAAACATACCGGGCCGCTAAGTTCTTTTTACCTCGTCAGTTCCAGCTGGCGGAGTGGTGAGCTCGTACAGATGAGTACGATAGTCGCACGTTTACTGTTCTGTTCTTACCTATGGACAGATCACACTTGTTAAATTGAATAAATGCGTTAAGGCTTGAGGAAGGAGAATCTCCGCTCGCCGTCCACGCGTGATCGCATCAAGAAGTCAGTCGGTAGCCTCCCTCGAGACTTCGGTAAAGTCCGTACGCCTTCGGAATGCTGTGTTCGGGCATCCAGCTGGAACTGAACAGGTAAAGGCCTTGCAGAAACATCCCCAGAGTCACATTGGCTGTCGCGATCATAGTCACTGCTTTTACATGATAAATTAAATTCCGAGCGAAATGTGCAAGAACCATCAGAATCGCTTTCTGTCGCCGTCGCTGACACTCATGTGACGTCATATCCAAGAGCAGTTAAGCCATGCCAAGATTTAGTTGATTACCTCCCGTTTTCTTGATTACAGGTGAAAGTGCCCACTTTCGCGGATCGATTTCGTGTGATCGGGAGCGAATCGGATGTTTATTTTACCAATTCATCAAACATTTTATATTTCTGCATAAGCTGACCAATTATCGAAAACCTCTAAAGTAGACCTTTAATTGTGTTCGTTTCTTTTTTTCTTTTTTTTTTTCTTTTTTTTTTTTTCCCCTCATTTTATTTTATTTTATTTTATTTATTTATTTATTTATTTATTTATTTTATTTTATTTATTATTTTTATTTTTTTTTTTATTTTTTTTTTTTTTGGGGGGGGGGGGGGGGGGCGGTGCGCTATCCATAACTTTTCAAGTTTGTTTAACGTCATTAAACTAAAATGTAGAAAGAGAGGGGGTTAGTTACCGCCAAGGACCCAGACAAACAGAGCACGGGACTAGCAAACTAGTTTCTTCTTTCAAACAGAGCGGACTCAAAACACTGTGAACGCCTTTATTGTCCACATGTGTTTGTTTTGAAGTGAGGTGAGTGCATGTGCAAATCTGAAACAAATTTCAAAAGGAATTTTCAGCGCCCAATTTGCGCCCCATTCATGAAGATACGTGATTGTTCGTTCTTCGTTTTCATTGCCCTGAATGTAGTTTCTCTTGCCTGAAGAAGACCTAAGAGGTCGAAACGCTTTGCGTCGTGTTTTATCTTGTAATTTGTTCGTCCATGTTAACCGGCAGAGTAACTTAAAATTCCTTTTAACATTTGTCACAAATGTCAGGTTGAATTGATTAAAAAAAAAGTTTGTTTGTTTGTTTTTTAAACCTCATTCTCGTCTGTTGGAACATTTCTGAGCAAGGTCTTTATGGAGTGTGTTGCAAAGAGC
>JADBJO010001732.1:150000-155000 GCA_016801955.1 Conus betulinus
TGTGTGAACGCCAGTGTGCGCGCGCGCGCGCGCGCGTGCGTGCGTGTGTGTGTGTGTGTGTGTGTGCGTGTGTGTGTGTGTGTGTGCGTGTGTGTGTCTGTGTCTGTTTGTGTCTGTGTTTTTTCAAAACTCTTGGATCAGAAAAAAAAAAAAAAAAAAAAAAAAAAAAAAAAAAAGCAAAAGAACAAAAACAAAAAAAACCGAGAGAGATATGTGTAAGTCAGTCCTCACTTTCTTTTTGCATTTGCTTGTACTTGACCTTCTCTCCCTCCCCCCCCCCCCCCCCCCCCCTCCCCCCCCCCCCCCCCCCCCCCCCCCCCCCCTCAAGGTTTTACCTGAATGCTACCCCGAGAAGAAGGGGTACCGGATGAGTTGATTTCTTTTGAAACGTTCTACAAGGGCGGGAAGGACGCTCACATCAAACGTGTGAACTGATGGGCGGGGGTGAGTGTGGGGAAATCCCACTGATCACTAAAGAGAAACCAATTGTTTTACCGCTGTTCCGCACACAGAATCCTGGTGTGCTTAGTTCGCTCAAGGCCACCGGTTACACAATGCACTTAACGATGTGTTTATAACCTCAGCTTACTGACTTCCCATCTCTAATTTCCTACCATTTCAACGAAATTTCTGTGAAAGCTAGTTGTCTGGATGAGGACAATGATGATGATGGTGGTGATGATAATGATAATAATGATCATGATAACATTGATACTACCACTACTAACAACAACAACAACAACAACAACAACATTAATAGTGATAGCATTAATAGTAAGAATCATAATGATGATGATGATGATGATGATGATGATGATGTTGGTGATGATAAGGTAAGATATGGTTGCTTTTAACCCAGCCGACCGCACACACAAGTCATTATCAAAAAAAAAAAAGTCCACACAACTCTTTAAAATACACCTTCTAAAACACACCGAAATTTTGTAAAAAAAAAACAAAAACAAAACTTTCTTCTGTAAAATCTTAGATCAGAAGAACAAAAAACGTTGATTTCTCTCAGAAACTAAAAGATCATCATCAAGGGAAGACTTCTCTGAACAAAGTTTTCATGGAGTCTGCACAGGATTTCTCTGAACAAAGTTTACATGGAGTCTGCACAGGACTTCTCTGAACAAAGTGTTCATGGAGTCTGCTGTGTAAAATGATACGTCTCGCCGCATGCAAGTCCCAACCAATACTCCAAAAAGGATATATTTCTCTGTGGGTGGGTACCTGACATGGAAAGCACCACAGAGCTCGTCACCTTTTAACATGGGTGTAAAAGGAGTGTGGGCGTGTATGCAGACGACACAAGACTATTTCTTCTTTTTACGACCGCCTCGGGAACGTCGTAAGCGAATAGAGGTAAACGAGGTGAGTCACTTATCCTCTTGCCCTCTGCATCTTTGATCATAGTGAGGGACAGTTGCGCATATCATCAGCCTCACTCTCCTGCCTCAGAGTATGTATGTATGTATGTATGTAGAGACTGATTTTGTACTCAGGTGGCAGGAATGGAATTTCCATATGGATAACAATGAAAGATCGAAGTTTTACAGGTCCTTTTGCACCGTACCTGACGTTGAAACCTATCTACAGCTAAATCTGGTCAGGCACTTAGAGCATGATTATAACGACTCTAGATGCAGGCTTGGTATTTCTGACATTTGCCGTCATCGTTCTCATAGCGAAGCAGATGTACTATGTCCACTCTGCGGAAAGGATACAGAAAATGAAGTGCGTTTCGTGCTGTGCTGTACTGTGTTGCCCTGTCTTGCCCAAATGAAGAGCTCAGTATATACCGTTCAGATCTGATAAAATTCCCGAGTCAGTTTAGACTGGCGCTTCTTCTGGCATGTGCTCGTGAGCAAACTGTTAAAAAAGAATCCATTTGTTTTGTTCAAAGCATTCAAGTTGCGATCATTTATTCAGTCGTAAAGTAATATTCCGAATTAGTCTTAGTTATGTTTGCGCGTGCAGTTGCTCGGGTGCTAAGATGACAATAATTAATTAACCTGCAACCCCCTTCACGAGGGACTATGGCCTAAAACGTGAAGAAATTATCTCGAGTCTTTGAGTCTCTTGTGACTCTCTCTCTCTCTCTCTCTCTCTCTCTCTCCTCTCTCTCTCTCTCTCTCTCTCTCTCTCTCTCTCTAAGAGAAAAATATTTGTCAAAGTATTACCAACATCCATTTATTAATGAAGAATGCTTAGCTGGAATGTTACAATCTGAAGACGTCATGCTCTTAAGAAATTTAGCAATGTATATATTTTATGCATTGAAGACTAGATATATGCATTTAGATAAGAAGTAAAGCTGCACTCTTGTAATTGAATTGCTGTCCTAAGGTTTTTGTCTGCTTAATTTGCACATGCCAATGTAACTCCCTTGACTTTAGTTTGATTTTGATGTGGGATGTTATACTTATTTTTGCGTGTTGTCCTTATGTTATTTGCTTTGATTCACTCATGAGTGGCCTTACAATTAACTCTCCTCTCTCTCCTCTTGACACAAACTCTCCCTCTCTCTTTCTCTCTCTTCTGCCCTCTCTCTCTCCTCTCTCTCCCTCTCTCTCTCTCCTCTCTCTCTCTCTCTCATCCTCTCTCTCGAGTCTCTCTCTCTCTCCCTCTCCTCTCCCTCTCTCGCCTCATCTCTCTCTCTCTCCTCCTCTCTCTCTCTCGTCTCATTCCTCCTCGCTCTCTCCTCTCTCTCTCTCTCTCTCTCTCTCTCTCTCTCTCCTCCTCTCTCTCTCGTCTCTCTCTCTCTCATCTCTCTCTCTCTCCTCTCCTGGCCAAAAACGTGAATAAATTATCTTGAACTTTGAGTCTTGAGATCTTTTGTCTCTCTCTCTCCCTCTTGAGCCACTCTCTCTCTCTCTCCTCTCTCTCTCTCTCATCTCGTCTCCCTCCTCTCCTCTCCTCTCTCCACTTCTCTCCACTGGGGCCTCTCCTCCTCTCTCTCTCTCAAGCGCTCTGGGGGGGGGGGGGGTGGGGGGGGGGGCCAAAACGTGAATTATACTGTATACTGAGGCTTTGAGTCTTGAACCTCTCTCTCTCTCCTCTCTGGGCTCTCTCTCTCTCCTCTCTCTTCTCTCTCTCTCTCTCTCTCTCTCTCTCTCCCTCTCTCTCTCTCTCTCTCTCGGGGGGCCTGAAACTGAATAAATTACCGTGAGTCTGAGAGTATGTATGAATGTATGTCCAGCCACAAAACGAAGGTGGAGGCAGCCGGGGACAGATAAGGTGTCAGTGAACGATCACAGAGTCCATCGAGTCTCACAGCGCTCAGAGAAATGTGAAAGATTTCCTTCCACATTCTCGTCGTCTCAGCTGTGGCCCTTCACACTCCCCAGTGCTTGTTGGGAGTAGCCATAATGCCTGTTGAACTTTGATTCTTGTGGTGTGTGTGTGGGGGGGGGGGGGGGGGGGGGGGGGGGGGGGGGGGGGGGGGGGGTGTGTGTGTGTGTGTGTGTGCATGTGTGTGTGTGTGGTGTGTGTGTGTGTGTGTGTGTGTGTGTGTGTGTGTGTGTGTGTGTAGGTGTGTTGTGTGTGTGTGTGTGTGTGTGTGTGTGTGTGTGTGTGTGTGTGTGTGTGTGTGTGTGTGTGTCTGTGTGTTGTGTGTGTGTGTGTGTGTGTGTGTGTGTGTGTGTGTGTGTGTGTGTGTGTGGTGTGTGTGTGTGTGTGTGTGTGTGTGTGTGGTGTGTGTGTGCGCGTGTGTGTGTGTGTGTGTGTGTGTGTGTGTGTGTGTGTGTGTGTGTGTGTGTGTGTGTGTGTGTGTGTGTGTGTGTGTGTGAGTGAGAGTTTGTGTGTATGTGTGTGCAGGTGTGTGTGTGTGTGTGTGTGTGTGTGTGTGTGTGTGTGTGTGTGTGTGTGTGTGTGTTGCGCGCGCACGCGCGCACGTGTGTTTAGGTTTGTGTGTGTGTGTGTGTGTGTGTGTGTGTGTGTGTGTGTGTGTGTGTGTGTAAAACTGTGTGCAGATGTGTGTGTGTGTGTGTGTGTGTAGGTGTGTGTGTGTGTGTGTGTGCATGTGTGTGCGTGTGTCTGTGTGCGCGCGCATGCGCATGTGTGTGCATTTGTGTGTGTATGTATATGTATATGTGTATATATATATATATATATATATATATATATATATATATATATATATATAATATAGTGTGTGTGTGGTGTGTGTGTGTGTGTGTGTGTGTGTGTGTGTGTGTGTGTGTGTGTGTTGTGTGTGTGTGTGTGTGTGTGTGTGTGTGTTGTTTGTGCGCGAGAGCGCGCGTGTATGTGTATACGTGTGTGCATTCTGCCGAATTCACGTTTTGAGTGTCGACAAAGCCCCGCCCCGAACTCACCCAGGGCTAGCCTAGCGGCCTGCCGTCCGCTTCCCTCGCGTGCTTTAGCTTTAGCCAGCCTGTGCAATCCGTTGTTGAGGTGTGTGGCCACAGAGGCAATGCCGACAACCACTAACGGGTACTGGCGAGAGCTGAGCGCCCGTTGAACACCAATGATGGACGACTTGCATGTTGTCAAGGGGGTTGGCAAGCTCTCCACCCCACCCCCCACCCCCACTCCTCTCCCCCGTCCCCTTTAAGGGTAGTATCCCTCCTTACACCCCCCCCCCCCTCCCCCGCCCCCATACATCACTTACGGATGACTGCTGCTGGCGCAGCGGAGAGACCTTTCGGGTGTAGTTGTGTTTTTGGCAGGAGATCGGGCATAGCGTAGCTGGGAGCAAATATCATAGGGAACTTCCAGACAACAGAACATTCCAATTACAAAAACAAATAAACAACCAGCCGCCGTGGCGAAGTGGTTAGCGTCGCGGACTCCCAGCTGGGAGGTCGAGGGTTCGATTCCCATCGGACTCAGTTGGGAAGACTGGGACCACACAGTCGAGTTTCATCCACTTAATGGACGCGTTTCTGAGAGTGTGCTCAAATTTCCTGACCAACACTGCAGGTGCCTGTATCTCTCGGGCCTGGTTGACGCCGGGATATATTATGAAAGGAAGCGTA
>JADBJO010001732.1:162500-187500 GCA_016801955.1 Conus betulinus
GTAGTGTAGTGTAGTGTAGTGTAGTGTAGTGTAGTGTAGTGTAGTGTAGTGTAGTGTAGTGTAGTGTTGTGTAATGCGCTGTAGTATGATCTGTGTGTGTGTGTGTGTGTGTGTGTGTGTGTGTGTGTGTGTGTGTGTGTGTGTGTGTGTGTGTGTGTAGCTAAATGCAGTATGGAATAGTAAAGCGTGATATTGTGCAGTGCAGTGTAACAAAGTGCAATGTAATGTAGTTTATTGTTGTGCAGTATAGTGTAGTGTGCTAGGGTATCTGTGTGTGTGTGTGTGTGTGTGTGTGTGTGTGTGGTGTGTGTGTGTGTGTGTGTGTGTGGTTTAGTAGTGTTATGTCGTGGAGTGCAGTGCAGTGAAGTGTAATGTAGTTTAGATTAGCCTTATGTACTTTTGGGTAGTGTTATGTTGTGTGGTGTGTATGTGTGTGCGTGTGTGTGCCTGCGTACACACACACACACACACACACACATGCACACACACACGCACGCCCCCCCCCCCCCCCCCCTCTTACACACACACACACACACACACGCACACGCACACACACACGCGCGCGCGCGCGCACGCACGCACACACACACACACACACACACACACACACACACACACACACACACACACACACACACACTGACTGACTGACTGACTGAAACATTTAACTGTCAGATTAACATAGTGTTGTACTGACAACACACACACACACACACACACACACACACACACACACACACACACACACACACACACACACACACACACACACACACACACACACACACACACACGGACAGACTCACGGAGAGACAGACAGACAGACAGACAGACAGGCAGGCAGACAGGCAGGCAGGCAGACACAGACACAGACACAGAGAGAGAGAACTAAAGTTTTCCTTCTATTTTTCCCCCTCCAGATGAAATCTATGCCAGCTAACGTGTCCTCTCGCCATCTCTTCTTCGTCGTGGTGTAAGTAGTTATACAACCCCCTCTGCATCATTTCATTGTCATTGATGCTCCAGCACAGGCACACGAAGAGAAACGGGAAGCCAGTGTCAGAATCAAGAGTCGACATACACAGCCCGGTGGTAGTATTAGTCAAGAATGAAGACGCGCACAGTTCCTGTGGCCTGAGTCACGTGACTCTTCGAGCGCTCAGGCTCGCAGACAAGACAGGCTATAGTTTTACTGAGTGTGTACCTTGTTGGTCAGGGGTAGCCACCTCGCCAAGAACTATCGTTGTCGTCGTCATTAATTTCTTCTTCTTCTTCTTCTTCTTTCTTCTTCATCGTAGTCATCATCATCATCATCATCGTCATCATCGTCAACATCATCATAATCATCATCTTCATCATCATCATCATCATCATCATCTTCTTATTCTTCTTCTTCCTCTCCTCCTCCTTCTCCTTCTCCCCCCCCTCCTCCTCTTCCTCTTCTTCCTCTTCCTCTACTTCTTCTTCTTCTTCATCATCTTCATCAGCATCTTCATCATCCTCATCCTCACCCTTATCCTTTTTAAATATTATCATCAATATTGTTCTTGTTGTTTGTTTGTCGTCATTGTTGTTGTTATCATGATTACTATGGCTACAATAGGAGCCGGAATAGCTGAGGTGGTAGAGCGCCGGACTCGTAATCTTGGTGATCCTGGGGTTGCGGGTTGGAACCTCCGCCGGGCGTTTCGGTACAGGGGGATTTTTCCCCCGGAGTTTAACATTGGTTCTGACTCCATTTCCCATACAGTCCTTCGAATGAGACTATAAACAGGTTCCGTGTGTGAACACACTACCCATCATTTCCCATACAGTGTTACAGTGCCTGCACAATGAGACTATAAACCAAGGTTCCGTGTGTGAACGCACGCATAACATCATCTTGCACACACGTAAAATCCCATCACCAACATTTCGGAGAGTAGGCCAGTTGGCCGTTGGTATGGATGACACGTTACACATAGCATGCACCCTGCGTGAGAAATGGAAAGATTGAAGGAAGTAAGGAAAATGAGTGATCGATATTGAACGATATTGACTGGATGACACGGGAAAACGACTGAATGAAGCGTCAGCTGGCAGCTCTTCAGTTGGCACTACCCAGGTAGGCAGCCCGTTGTGTAAACGAGTGTTGATTGTAAAGCGCTTAGACCTTGGTCTCTGGCCAAGAATAGGCGCTATATAAGTATTCATTATTATTATTATTATTACAATAACCATACGATTGTCACTATCCTCTTACTGTTCTCCTCTTTCGTACTGTTTTTCATTTTCTTGTCTTGCCATGTTAGTTATCTTGCCTGAACAAGACTGAATAAGTCGAAACGCGTTGTGTTTGTTATGTGTAAATGTGTGTATTTTGTCGCTATGCGGCACAGTCAGTTCTGTCTTTCCTCTATTATAATAAACAAACTGTTGAGTGGCTTGTCATGATAAACGGGCAAGATCTGATTGTACTTATTTGCCTGGTTTCCTATCAACCGAATGATGCGTTTTTTGTACTCCCAGTTCTCATATAACAGGGACGAAAATTTGTAAGTATGTTGATATGGTGTCACGGATCCTGCCCGATGTGTATGTGCCCTTATCCCGTCACTAACGCCATACCGGCCTCAAA
Organism: Conus betulinus; assembly: GCA_016801955.1. Classification (NCBI taxonomy): domain Eukaryota; kingdom Metazoa; phylum Mollusca; class Gastropoda; order Neogastropoda; family Conidae; genus Conus; species Conus betulinus. The sequence goes on from JADBJO010001732.1 coordinate 165,118, forward strand.
AATAGAACATAACGGTTTTCCATCTTATAGAATATTTCAGAAAGTACTTGGCCGTTCTTTCTAAAAAAAATTGTAGGGATATGCATTATGGGTCCCGGATCCATGCCCTGTGTTCTTTTAACCGTTTATAGCCGTTACTACTACTAACGGCCGCAACGGCCCCTAATGTGTTTTTTTTCTTTATAGAATATCTTAGAAAGGACTTTGGCCGAGATCTTTCTGAAAATTTCTAGGTATGTTGATTATGGGCTCACGGATGATGCCCGATGTGTTGTTTTTTTAAACCGTTATAGCCTTATTAGCGCTATAAACGGATCATAACGTTTTTTTTTTCCCCTTCTTTAATATGAATATCTTAGAAGTACTCGCTGTCTCGGCGATCTTTCCTGAAATTTGAGGGTATGTCCATTATTGGTCCACGGAATCATGCCCGATGTGTTATTTTACCAGTATTGCCGTTAACCAGCGGCTATAACGGTTTTTTATCTTTTTTATGGAATATCTCAGAAAATACTTGGCCGATCTTTTCTGAAAATTTGTAAGTATGTTGATTATGGGTCACGGATCATTGCCCGATGTTTATGTTTCCATTATACCCGTCACTACGGCCATAACGGCCCATAATAACGGTTTCCATTCCTGCTCTATATAAAATATTTAGAAAGTACTTTTGTGGCCGATCTTTCTAAAAAAATTTGTAGGTATATTCATTATGGGTCACGGATCATGCACCGATGTGTTATTTTAAAACCGTTATAGCCGTTACTAACGGCCGCTAACGAACGGCCCCTAACGGTTTTTTTTTCTTTTTTCTTTATAGAATATCTTAGAAAGTACTTGGCCGATCTTTCTTTGAAATTTTTAGGTATGTTGATTATATGGGTCACGGATGATGCCCGATGTGTTGTTTTAACCGTCTAGCCGGTATTTAGCGGCTATAAATAAAACGGATTATAACGTTTTTTTTCCTTCTTTATTTAATGGGAATATCTAGAAAGTACTCTCGGCCGATCTTTTCTGAAATTTGAGGGTATGGTCCATTATGGGTCCAAGGATCATGCCCGATGTGTTATTTTTACCATTATTGCCGTTACCAACGGCCTATACGGTTTTTTTTCGTTTCATGGAATACCTCAGAAAGTACTTGGCAGATCTTAGTGAAAATTTTGTAGTATGTAACATTATGGGTCACAAGATTATGCCCGATGTCTTATTTTACAATTTTCTTCTTTATGGAAATATTTCAGAAAGTACATGGCCGGTCTTTGTCTGAAAATTGTAGGTATGTTTCATTATGGGTCACAGATGATGGCCGATGTTTGATTAACCAGAATAAGCCGTTGTTACAAGGCTATACATAGGGCCAACACGGTTATTTTTGTTTCCTCTTTATGAAACATCTTAGCCGCTTCGAGTAGTCAAGATAAACTGGAAGTACGCTTATGTGCTTTGCATCTTGTTTCTTTCTTCTTCTTCTTAAATAAATCCGATGGCTATGGACAGCACATATTCATGTGGCGTACCATGCAAGAAGAGATGTGGTGTTGATAACAGGTCGGAGTGAAGACTTCTGAGAGCGAACCATGTGATATCCTTCAAAAAACCTGGAAAGGAAGACGTGGAAGAAGTCTGCCACTTCCTTTAGTACTCGGCCGCGATATTGTTACGTAAGCGCCCCTTGTGGGTTATAGAGCTTCTCCTCCTCCTCTCCCCCGTCTCTCTCGTCCGTCCCTCTCCTCGCTCTCATCTCCCCTCTCCCTCCTCCTCCTCCTCCCCCCCTCCTCTCTCCGTCTCCTGTCCACCCTCTCTCTGCGCTCCTCTCACCGGTCCTCTCCCTCTCCCCACTCCTCCTCTCTCGATCTCTCTCTCACTCCTCTCTCTCACTCCCCTCCTCTACTAATTCTCTCTCAATCCCTCATTCTCCATCCTCTCCTCCCGCTGTCGTCTCTCTGCTCCCTCCCACTCACTCCCTCCCTCCTCCTCCCCCCCCCACTGCCTCTCCCCCTCCCCTTCCTCCTGCTCTCCTCCGTTTCCTCTCCCTCTCTCCCTCTCTCACTCTTCCTCTCGTCTTCTGTAGACTTGTCATACCTGATAAAGTGGTCCTATAGTTTTGGTGTGATTGTTTGTTTCTTATTTCCTGTTTTCCGCCGCGTCGAAAATAATTTTAACTTTGTACTGATGTGTGTGTGCGATATGTTTGTTTGGTGTGTGTGTGTGTGTTTGTGTGGTGCGGTGTGTGTGTGTGTGTGTGTGCGGTGCTGCTTGCTGGTGTGTGGGGTATGTGTGTATGTGTGTGTGCTGGCGGCGGTGCGTGCGTGCGTGGGTGTTTGTGTTGTGTAAGGTGTGTGGTGTGTGTTTGTGTGTGGAAATAATTGTGGGACGAGTCTCACGGAGTGCAATTCGTACATCATTGTGTAATTGACCCATCCCTGCCAAAAAAGACTGAGATCCTTCCCACACACCCCTGCCCCCCCCCCCCGCCCCCTTCACCTAGACGCACACCCGTCCCCCTACCCACCACCCTTCCACCCTTTCCCAGCTCCTCCTAGAATCAATCTTCTTCTTCTAAAAAATAAAAAAAATAAAAAACTTTCCCGTCTTTCTAACATTCCCAGGACTAATGGGCCGCCATCTTTGTTCTTGGACTCTTCGTTCATACTCTCGTCGTAGATCACGTGACCGAGAACGGTCAAGCTCTTATCTGTGGTGTCCTCCACCAGCAGATCCGCGAAGAATCCGCACTTCTCGGCTGACTTATCGCAGCAGACTGGATGGCACCATGCTTGCCATTTTAAAACGGTTGATGGTTTCTCACTCTTTCATGGCACCGCCCTTGACTTGGGCCTGGCTGCTCTGCTTGGCTGCTGGCCTTCTGGTGTGATGGTGATGGCGGGTGGTTATTGGTGGCGTTGGAGATCCAGCTCCTTGGGGGGGGCGATCTACTTCTCGGATTGTTGCTGGCAGTGGCTTCGAGAATGGGATTGATCGTTCCGGAGATGATGGTGAGGGCTTCCTTTGTGGGGGGTGGTGGTCCTTTGGGAATGCCGCTCCATCAGCTTCTTCAGTGTGTGAACACGGTACGGGACGCCGACCAACATTGTTTTCATTCATCAAGGGTCGGTCTTAGGTTTTGTCGTTTCTGGTCTGGGTCGTCTTCTCCGGCTGTCTTGTGGTTCTGTGTCTTTGATTGTTGGTTTGTCTTTGGTCTCTCTAGTCGTCGGTCTGTGCTGTCCGTCTGGACGGTCTGTCTGTCTGGTCTGTCTGATTTCCCTCCTTACATATCCCCCATATCTCCCCATCCCCCCCCCCCATCCCCCCCCCCCCCCCCCCCCCCCCTCGCCTTATTTATCCGTCGCTTCTATTTCTCCGCTGAATGCCAAGTTTCGTCACCGCTATCTGTCTTCTCTGCCACCACACCACACACCACACACACACCCACACACACACACACACACATACTTTAGTATATATTATATCTATAATAAATATAATATACACACACTCAACCCACACACACACACACACCACCCCATTGCACGCAAAGAGAGAGAGAGAGAGAGATTCACATGTGTCTGTGAACCTGTAAGTGTTTATCGTGAGCGTAACGTAGTGTTGTGTGTTTGTGTGTGTGTGTGGGTGTGTTGTGTGGGTGTGTGTTGGTGTGGTGTGTGTGTGTGTGTGGTGTGTTGGTGTCTGTGTTCTGTGTCTCTGTGGTGTCTGTGTGTGTCTGTGTCTGTGTCTGGTGCATCGCATGCGTTGCGTGTGTGTTTGTGTGTGTGTGTGTGTGTGTGGGTTGTGTGTGTGTGTGTGTGCGCGCGCGCGCGCGCACGTGTATGTGTGTGTGTGTTGTGTGTGTGTTGTGTGTGTGGTGTTGTGGTTGTGCGTGTGCGTGTGCTCGTGCTTGTGTTGTGTTGTCGCGTTTGTGTGTAACTTTGTGGTTTTTTGTGTGAACTTTGTCATTTGTCTGTGTGTGGTGGAATGGGTGAATGAGTCCGCACGCCTCCTCACCTTAACCCCACCCCCCATCTATCCTACCCAACCCGCTCCCTCACCAACCCCTCCGCCCTCTACTACTCCCCACGTCCCTCCCTCCCCCCACCCACCCACCCACCGACCGACCGAACGCGTACTTTGGGCAGGTGCATAAATCGGGCAGCACAACACCGTAAGCGAACCTGCTGGCTCGCTAACGCTCTGCTGCGTCGCGGCCTCAACGTGGCGTTGCCCCGACCGAACCGTGCCCGGCCGCCCCGGCACGGGCCCGCTTCAACTACTTCAAACACGCCCGCCGCCTGGAGCGGCGCGTCATCCCATCCCGCCGCCCCGCGGCCCCGAAGGCCCGTTAACCACGTGCTCTTCACCACATGATCTACAACCCGCACCGCCCTGGAAACCGCCTCATGCCGCCGCGCACCTTCTACTGCGGCTATCATGCGAGAGCCCCTGTCACGGTGAGAGCTGGAGACGGTGAGAGAGAGAGAGAGAAGAGAGGGAGAGAGAGAGAGAGAGGAGGGAGAGATAGAGAGAGAGTAGAAGAGAGGAGAGAGAGAAGGAGAGTAGACTGTGTGTGTATGTGTGTATGTGTTGTGTGTTTTATTTTCTTTCTTTCCCTTTCTTTCGTTTTCCTTGAAAAATTTGATGGCTCTTTCAACCAACCAGAGAACGTTTCTATGCTTTTCGTGCTTGCAGGGAGGGGAGGGCCAGGGTGAGAGTGATGGGGGGAGCGGGGGGGTGGGTGTGTGGGGGGGGGGGGTGCGGGGGGGGAGGGGTCAGGGGGGAGGGGAGAGGTACGAAAACATGTTCTGGCCCATAATTTACATAAAGCTCTCATTTAAAAAAACACCAGCCGCCGTGGAGCTTTGGTTTCCGTCGCGGATTCTCGCGAGCTGGTAGGGTCGTCGGTTTTCGATTCCCATCAGAGCCGTTTGCATTTATAGTTTGTTTGTTTTTTTTGCTGAAAACCGGCTCTTGAGTTTGCCATGGGTTAAACTGGCAAGACAGGCATCACTCAGTGGCGTGTCTGAGTGTCTTGCTCAAATTTTCTTTCTGACCAACACTGCAGGTGTCTGACACATAGTGACCCAGACCTGGCTGACACTGGGGTATGTGATTAAAGTAAGCGTAGATTTACCGCCATGTCTTGACAAAAGCAGTCACAGACCGGGAATGGAACTCTTCAGCAGCAGCACTTCATCTTCATCATCCTCATTAATCCTCACCGATCCGATTTTTTTTTTTTTTTAAAGTCTGAAATCCGGTAGCCCTACTCACGTCCTACTGTTTCTCATGTTTGACGGTCAGTTTCGATTTCTTCAATCGCCACATTCAGAGAAACAACGCTCATTCATGAGCGGCTTCGCGACTAAGCAGTTATGTCGTCATTAGGTACATAGTAGGTAGTACCCTGCGTCCGTTGGATCAGAACAGGCAACCATGGAGACACCACTGAAGTGATTCGGCAACAGTGCAATGTCTCCGCAGATGGGTTGCCTCATGGCGGCCTCACACATGGATTCCCTGTGGATGGCCATTGCCGGAGTCAGGCTGGGATAGGCTGTGGATGGGGATCTGGAAATGATGCGGTGTTGTGTGGGGCCGATGATGCAGGAGAATGGGCAATTGAAAGGGAGACAGAGGGGAAAAACATCGATTTAGTTTCGTGTTTTTGACCAACCATCCCTAAGAAAGCGGACGTTTCATCTTGTTTTGTATGGACATGGAAGGAAGCTGAAACATAGACGCGCTAGATTCATTGACCAGTTTTTTCCCCTTTGTGGCTTTTCCTCTCTCGCTCTCTCTCCTCTCTCTCTCTCCTCCTCTCCTCTTCTCCCTCGATCCCGCTCTCGTCTCTCTCCCTCTCTTGCCTCAACCACCTCCCCCTGTCCCCCTCACAATCCGTTCCTTTTTTTTTTCCTCCTCTTCTCTCTGTGGATCCCCTGCTCCCATTTTCTCTCCAAATTCCTCTTCCTCCCCGCTCCCTTCTCTCCCCTCTATCCTCTTCATTTCCTCATTTTCTTTTGTTTTTTTTTTCTCCTCGCTCTCCCTCCTTCTCTCTCCTCAGTTTTTCCTCTTTTTTTTCTCTCCCCTCTCTCCTCGATCTCCCTCGTCTTTTCTTTTCTCTCTCTCCTCTTCTCTCGTCTCTCTCTCTCTCTTTTTGCTCCTCCAACCCACCATTTTTTTTTTTTTCCCCCTTTTTTTTTTCACACAATCCTTTTTTTTCTTTTTTTTTTTTTTTTTTTTTTTTTTTTTTTTTTTTTTTCTTTTTTTTTTTTTTTTTTTTTTTTTTTTTCCTTTTTTTGTATTTTTTTTTCTTATGTGTTCCTTTCGCTGTTTTTCTTTTTTTTTTTTTTTTTTTTTTTTTTTTTTTTTTCCTTTTTTTTTTGATTTTTTTTCTTTTTTTCTTTTTTTTTTTTTCTATTTCTTTTTCTTTTTTTTTTTTTGTTTTTTTTTTTTTTTCTTTTTTTTTTTTTTTTGTTTTTTTTTTTTTTTTTTTTTTCCGGTTCTCGTTTTTTTTTTTTTTCCCACTTTTTTTTTTTTTTCCATTTTTTTTTGTTTTTTTTTTTTTTTTTTTTTCTTTTTTTTTTTCTTCTTTTTTTTTTTTTTTGTTTTTTTTTTTTTTTTTTCTTTTTTTTTTTTTTTCTTTTTTCTTTTTTTTTCCCCCCTTTTTTTTTTGGGATCTTCATCCTCCTATTTTTTTCCCTTTCCCACATTTCTTTTTTTTTTTTTTTTTATCAACTCTCATTCACCATGCAGATCAGTGTGTTGTGTACCAATGGACATTGTGATGTGAAATTAATGTTTTATACAAAGCGTCTGAGTTTATTTTATGTGCCAATGTTTGGTGTACTGACACATTGATTCTGTTTTTTTTTACAACGAAGAAAAGAGAATGAGAGAAATTAAAAAAAAAGAAAGACAGACAGATAGAAAAAGGGGGAAAAAAAAAGAAAGAGAAAGAAGACAAAAACAAACAAGCATTTGTAGTTGTGTAAAAGCTAACGAAATAACAAAACAAATGCACAGTTGTTTAGCGAATACGAAACTCATTAAGCTACAAGCCCAGATGTGTCAATCCCTGTATCAGTCTCTTTTCTTTGTACATATTAATACTTGAGTTGGACAACGTGATTAGCCGAATTGTATAAACTTTCTAGGGATTGGTTAAGAAGGCCGTCTCAATTCTCCTGTCGAATATGGGCTTGTCTTGGGGGGTTATCTGTGTTTGTTTGTTTGTTTGTTTGTTGTTGTTGTTTTGCCGGTTTGTCACTTTGTCTTCCTCTTGGCGATGCTGTGACAATACCTTAAAGGGGCAAGATTCATGGTGAAGTGATACAAACAAACCAGCAAAAAAAAAATAATAATAACAATCATAAAAGGAAACCATGAATGAGGCATGAAACAGTAAAAGAGTAAACAGCGAACAAGTAGGGGAACTCTTTCTCCTACGAGAGAAAGAGTTACCCTACTTGTTGGCTATATGACTTTCGTCCATGTTAAATGGGTCACACCCACCTCAAGAGACAGGACCTTAGAGGGAAAGCTCCCGGGAAAATAGAGCGGTCTAACACTGCACTAACACCACCAGAACGACAATACGTCAAGCTGGGCGGTAGAGATGCTCAGGTTAAACCCATACACGCTTCACCACAATTGCTGAACCATGATCTTCCACGGCAAGGGTGACAACTCAATGTGTTGGTAAGATGACAAATAGAGAAATCAGTTAGGGAAAGGAGGGAAAGTGGGTGCGTGTGTGTGTGTGTGTGGGGGGGGGGGGGGGGGGAGGGTGGTGGTGGTGGTCATGACTGAGACTTATTAGATAACCGACCCATGCATGACCTTAATGAGCCTGTCAAATCTTAAGTGCCTAAGCATGCGTAGGTACAGTACGCATAGCTGGTGGTTCTGACCCACAGAGCAAATCAATCGTCCATGACAATGCCGGCCCTTATACTGATGAGTTGATGTTTCCTTGCTCTTTAGGAAGCCTCCAGAGGGACCTTCCGACGCCTGTGCCGGATCCCGGTGGCCTTCTCCGGGCCTGTTCAAGGCCTCTCAAAGCAAGAATGCCGATGCCCTAGAGTACAGTGGGGCAGGGTCGGGGAGGAGGGGGGTGGGGGGTGTGTGTGTGTCTGCACTGAAAGGTTCTGGGTTAGCTCTAAAAGCTTAACGTAAACATCTACAACCTTAACTGACTGGTTGGGGGATTTGTCTGAATTGTTGTTGGTGTTGTTGTTGTCGTCGTCGTCGTTGTTGTTGTTGTTGCCGTTGTTGTTATTGTTGTTGTTGTTGTTGTTGCTGTTGTTGTTATTGTTGTTGTTGTTGTTGTCTTCAGGTTGCTGTGGTGACGAAATAAATACGCTTCTTGCATAACCAATTGTTTTGTTTTTCGAACAGTTGACTTCCCAAACGCTGTTAAGAAATCGGTTATCGAAAAAAATTAAAAAGATTGATGTAATGTGCGTTCTCTCCAGGTTCATCTCAGTCAACTACTACCACACCATGCTGCCCCCTAACCTGAAGCAGTACCTCCTCTCTTCGGGCCGAAAGCCATCAGACAACGACCGTCCACAAAACAGGAATTTCCCCAAGTACCACCCGTCCCTGGACCGGGTGGACCTGAAGCAGCTGCTTGTAGACCCGGAACGGACGTTGGTGGAGCGGCGCTGCGAGGTCTTCAACTCCCTGGCCTGGGACACGGGGCTGCAGGGCAGGCTGCAGAGCCAGCACTCGGCGGTCGTGGAGCACGTGCTGAAGCTGAACCGCGAGTTGGACCTCATGATGGTGATGGAACACTTCCACGAGTCGCTCGTCCTCCTCAAGCGCCGGGCGTGTCTGAGCATGAAGGACATCGTGTACTCCAAGCTCAACTCGGCCAGGACGAACAGTGCTCGGAAGCTGACCGACGAGGACGCCCAGACCGCGCGAGAGCGTGGCAGGCGGCCGACCACTACCTCTACGATTTCTTCTACAAGAAGTTTCAGAACGAGGTGAGGAAGGAAGGCGAGACCTTCTGGCAGGAGACTGACGCTTTCAAGAAGATCCTGAGCAACGTCCAGACCTTCTGTGACCAGACTCCTTCTAGTCAGGGGCGTTGTTTTGAGAGTAGCGGCCGGTCCGTGGAACGAGCAGTTCACTTTGAACGCGAAGGACTGTGAGCTGATGAAGATGAAGGAGGTGGCGATGCAGCGACGTTTGATTGACAGGGCCTGGAGCAGGATAGCAGAATCTACAGCACCTGCCAAACCTGGCCGGTCTTCGAGCCATAAAGGAACGAGAAACCATTGAGCTGCGGTTGAAGACTGTAGACTGTAATTAAGAACAATTTCGCTGTTTGGTTTTACAAACAGTTTACAAGTAACCACAAGAATGATAGTGTCTTGAATCCTGAATCGTTTCTAATCCCTGAAGAAGAAAGAGAAGGTTGAAAACGATTAGAGGTTAAGGAAAAATGGATTCACTTCTGGAGTTTTCAAGAGATTAACAACTAGTAGTGGCAGTAGTGGCACAGAACATGAATCGCCCACGGAGGAAAGGGAACAGTTGGACTGTGAACTGTAAATAAGAAGAGGGTCATTGTTTGGTTTTTACAAATGGTGACAATAAGTAGCTATAAAAGATGTTTATCTTGTATATCCTGATTTGTCAATAGCCCCAAAAGTACAGGGATTATTAAAATTTTCTTTGCTTTTTTTTTTCTAAATGATTGACTGCCAGTATACTAACACGAATACCGATCTTCTGATTCTTGAATGTTTTATAATCTGCAGTGAAAAGAATTCAAAATTTTGTGGACAGGAAGGGATGGTTATGCATACAAGAGAACACCTTCAGAGTCTGTTTATACGATGGAATGGTGTCCAAAAATGTCCTTGTTGTGAACTGCGAATTGTAAATAGCCTCTAAAGGCAAGAGAACATTTAGAAAAGTTGATGCATGTAAGTGGAAACTCAACGTTTGGTTGTACAAATGTTGACCAAAGATCATGACATGTAAGCTGACATGCGGGAAACTCTTGTTTGGTGTGTACAAATGGTTGACCATAGATCATGACAGGAAGCAACCAGTTTTATGACTCTTGCTTTCTTAGTCAGCCTCTGAAAGGAAAAAGAAACCTCGACTGTCACACTGTACACGTGGGCTGTCATAAAGACTTTGCTTCATTCTTACAAAACCTGCATTAGTAATGTTTGCACAAATGGTCTTCGTTTATTTGGATAATTGCTAGGCTGTCAGTCTTTTATGTTCTGAAGCTGATGTAATAAATGGTTGATTGGACACAACATGAACGAAACAGCCTGGCTTCACTAACTTAGGTTGGAAGGTAGTCGGTTGACAAGGCGTTGGCCCACGAAGCAAGAGAATCTCGACTCTGTCCTCTGAGCATCACCATTGTTCTGAGTCTCACCATTCCCCTTCTCCTTCCCAGTTGAACTAAAGGATAAACGAAGGTCTCGTGCACCGTATGAACTCTGTGCGTACAAAAGAACTCCCACAGCAACGCTTGCGTTCTTCCAAGCAAAATTCTGTGAAAAAAAAACTCTCATTTCATATGCGGACAAGACAAAAAACAATGAATAACAGGAGGGTGCTATTGCTTGCTATGACTAGTCGTCTGTTCAGCAGTTGAGGACAGTACTTCACTGGGTCCTACCCACACATCATCGAGTGTTTCGTTTTCCTTTTTCCTTTCTTATGCTTCACGCAGTCCCGAGACAAAGCAGCCTGATGTTCATACCGAGACAACAGGTGTATGAGGTAGGCCCTGTTGCCCAATCACAAAGCAGTTTACAAAACTGGACGAATCACGGACGGAATTATATCTATGAATGAAAGAGACAGGGACAAGGACGTAGTTTCTAATTCAGCTTCTTTCCGTTGAAAATCCACGTCATCTTCCATACACTTATGAGTAGATTAAGGCTGGCTTGGGCTGGAAGAATGAAAGTTAAAAATGGGAAATCTTTTCGAAAGACTTTCAACCGGTACTATTTCCCATGCAACAAAAAAATAGAAACTTCATCTGATTGGTTTTATACACACACACACACACACGTGTGTGTGTGTGTGTGTGTGTGTGTGTGTGTGTGTGTGTGTGTGTGTTCTCACTGTGAGAAGTCCGTTGTGAATGGTTACAGAAAAAAATGCCACATTTTCACTCTAAGAAACCTGTTGTTAAAATGAAGTTATTCAATACAAGAAGAAACATTAAGGTTAGCTTCACAGCAGAAGGTCTTCAGAGAACAATCCCCCTTCAGACAAGTGTTTCGGCTCTGAGTTCCGTACACTTGAAGGGAACCGGGCCGCATCCAGGTCATGACTCAGGTGACCTTCTGATGCCTGAATGTCGCTGCCAGGATTCGAACCAGCAACTTCTGCATAGCTTGCCTCTCAATACTTTACTTTTACAGACGGATGCTTTTTTTCCACAGTACTATTGGACACCTGCTCCAGATTAGAAAATCAAGCCTTATAAGATCTATTTGAGTTTCTTCCTCGACCAGATCCAGTTGGAACTCCTTCCAGCTGTCTGTCATGTTCTTCAAGAATTTGATCATCTTCTCACCAGAACTCCCTGGCTGTTTGACGAATTCAAGGTGACAAGCCTACATCTCTCCTGTTAGGACCTCAGTGGCAAAGACTTTGATTTGGAAGTCCTTTTCCTTCGTGTTATTGGCTGGACTGACTTATTTTTTCGTCTGGAAGAAATGAGCTTGATTCAGGCTGTTTTCATATGACACATTGAGTTTCAATCAGAATCAGTTGTTTTGATGATCCTGAGTGGAATACAATATCCGACCGCATGCCAGTCTCCCTGATGATTCATGGATGGTTATTCATTCAGGGTGGTCTGCTGTGTGCTCCCAGTTATCCATTCCATCCATTTGATGCTATTACCTGCTCTTGATGTCACAGCTATTCCCGACTATTATTTGTGGCCTTCCACGTGTAGAACGTTGTTGCTGGAATTTCTGGTAGCACGTGCAATCTCCTGAAGCACTTGGTTTTGTGTCTCCATGTGTATCGTCCCTGGGCTAGCACTGCTTCGCATGAACTCAGGGCATGTTCCATTTCAAAAGGTTTGCACATGAAGGCAGAAAGTCACATACAGATCCGAGGATGAAGCTGACCGTAAGAGGTGCCGTATGCCATATTTCATTTCATCTGAGACATCGTTGATGACCCCATGTAACCCATTGCCCTCGTTGACCTTGCTGGACTGCCTTCTGAATTTTCGTGGCATCCTCTTCTTTCTTCAACTCTTGTATCACCATATCTCACACTGCTTTCCTTTTGCCTTTGGCCACCTCTTCATTTCTGTTGACCCCAGCCCCTGTCTGTTGGTTTGTGTACGTTCTGTCTTTGCCTCGATGTTGAGGTTTTCCTTTACCTCGCCCAGTGCCTCCTTCATCTTTTCTGCGGATGTGAACAGCACTGGAGAAACTGCACGGCGCATCGCTATGCCAGCGTCCAGACTGATCCAATGTGTTGTGTATTCCTTTGTGGAGAACCTCGTGGAGAAGCCATGGAAGTACTTCTTCAGCACTTCTCTGATGTTCTTTGAGACATGGGTACTTCTGGACGGCCAGCTGAATCATCTCGTGTGAAACTGATCCATGTGCGTCAGTCAGATCCGGCCTCACCATATCGACGTCCCTTTTTCACTTCGTTTCTTCGACTGCTTTGGACTCGTCTAAAAGCAACGTGACAGTGTTCATATACACTAATCTTTGAATTACTTCGGAACTAGTTCATATTTTCCACACCAAAAAAAAAATCAAACTTTCTGGTGACTTCAGCGTTGACATTTCCTGTTCCTCGTGTCCTAATGAATAAAAAGGGGGTGGGGAGAAAAAAAGGAAACGGTGTACAGGAAGCAGTTCAGTTCTTTCCATCTTAACCAACTACTAATTCCCCTGGCGGAAAAATGCTGTTTTCAGCCATTAGCTGACTCAAAATGTTGATCTAAAATTCCTTCGACCTCGCCAAAGGTATCGCTCTCTCGAGCGCTTTTCTAACATTCACTGTGATTTTCGCGTTCTCCTGCTCTCATGCGCCGCCAGGTTTGAAACTTAGCTGACAAGTATGAGAAACACCGCTCAATTTAGGTTCTTGAATTAATAAAAGCTGTATTAGACTCCATCTTCTGCGCATCTGCCGAGAGCTAACCCTAACTCTACACCTAACCTGACCTTAATTCTGCCCTAACCCAGCGTAACCCTAACCCTAAACCGTTAAGAAAAGCTTGAAAGAAAGAAGAGACAAAGAGAGAGAAAAAAAAGAAGCTTTCCTGCTGTGTCTGAATCCGTAAGAGTGACCCCACCTGATCAGGACATTTGCACTGAACTGAAGTTGTGGGTTTTTCCAGTCGGACATTCCGGAACACGTTTTCTTCCGGTTCCCCGCGTTCGGTCATGTGATAGTGGAATGAATCACGTGGTCTAGGCTTGCTTCTGTGCCTCTCACGCCGTTGAGATCGGAACAAACCATTGTTTCCTGTCCTGTCAGTTAGTCTGTCTGTCTGTCTGTCTGTCTGTCTGTCCCCCTGATTATTCATAAACCGTTGCCTATGAACGTGTTTGATTAATTTTTCTCAAGCGGAACAGCTGGCACCCCTGGGCACAGTCTACTTTTATCTCTCTCTAAAGGATGTCAACAGATTGATTATATTACAAAGCATAGAACATACTTTGTTGATGATTCACTGTGTGTGTGTGTGTGTGTGTGTGTGTGTGTGTGTGTGTGTGTGTGTGTGTGTGTGTGTGTGTGTGTGTGAGTGTTGTGTGTGTTGTTGTTGTTGTTGTTATTGTTGTTGTTGCTCTTGTTGTTTGTTTGTTTTTGCGTCCCATCTTCTGTGCCACCTCAGTGGCCTCACCCAATCACCCATGCGGCTCATTCCGTACTCTCCGTAAACAGCTGGGTATTTATATAGCGCCTATCCTCGGTCACAGACCAAGCTCTAAGCGCTTTACAATAAACACACTACCTCACTCACTCAACGGGCTGCCTACCCAGGTAGAGCCGGCCGAAGAGCAGCCTACTGGCGTTCATTCAGTCGTTTCCCGTACCATTCAAATATCAGTCACTCATTTTCATTTATCTCATTTATTCCTCCAGTTTTCTCACATAGGATGCATGCGATGTTTATACGTGTCCTCCATTTCCACCGGTACACGATGGGACACACGATAACAGTAAGTGACAATTTTGTTGGCTTGGTGGTAAGAAATACCAGGGGCGGCTATCTTCAATCTACACATCAATTTTGCCAGGGCAGCGGGGAACCCCCCTGCTCTTTTCGATTTTCAACTGCCGTGGGGTTCTTTAACGTGTGCAGGGGGCCAGGAAGGCACACGGGTCCGACTCGCTTATAGTCCCCATCCGATGGACTTGACGTTCAGTTCGATTTGTCATTCAAACTGGGGAAAGAAAGGGCGAGAAAGGCAGGGCTCGAATCTCTGGGCAGGAAGTCATAGCTTCAAGTCGTGCACGATTACCGTCTCGTGGCTTCGACCCGATTCCCATTTTAATGAAAGAATTCAAAGAGCATCTTCTCCCCTTAGGTCCCCCCCCTTCCCCCCCCCCCCCCCCCCCCCCCCCCCCCCCCCCCCCCTCTCCCCCCCCCCCCCCCCCCCCTACCACCCCCATCTCCTTCCGGTAAATGAGGAAATAGATGGCTATGAAACACTGTAGGTATCTCTTACTACCGTCTCACAGCGGTGCTTCTGTGTGTGTGTGTGTGTGTGTGTGTGTGTGTGTGTGAGTGCGTGCGTGCGTGCGTGCGTGCGTGCGTGCGTGCGCGCGTGTGTGTGTGTTGTTGTTGTTGTTGTTGTTGTCGTTGTTGGTTGGTTTGTTTGCTTGCTTCTTTGCTGTTGTTTTGTTGTTTGTTGTTGTTGTTGTTGTTGTTTTTTTTAGTTATGTTCTCTACACGAGGCCGTGTTCACGCTCACCTTCCTCCTGTGCTAAATCAAGAATTGTATGTGGTTTTTTTTTTGTGTGTTCGTTTGCATGTTTTAATGTCGATGTTTGTGTATTCGTTTGTAGGTTTAATGTCGATAGTATGAACTTTCAGAAGTTAAGATGTGAAGCATTACTTCAGAAGAAGGTACGTTAAGGGTCACACTTTGCCCATTTTTGGTTAAAAAAAAAAAAATGAATACAAAACCAAATAATCGTCATTTTCACGATGTAAGAGTTGCAGCTGTCAATTTCTTTCAAAATGAAGCCTTGGATTATATATATATATATATATATATATATATATATATATATATATATATGCGTGTGTGTGTGTGTGTGTGTGTGTGTGTGTGTGTGGTGTGTGTGTGTGTGTGTTTATATGTGTGCGTGCGCGCGCGCGAGTGTGTGTGTGTGTGTGTGTGTGTGTGTGTGTGTGTGTGTGTGTGTGTGTGTGTGTGTGTGTGTGTGTGTGTGAATCCAGTGTACACAGAGATACAAACTAATACTGTACAAAAAAATACATCTAATTAGAAATATTCACAGAGAGAGAGAGATATAAGAAAGAGAAAGAGAGAGAGAGATGAACGCTAACATATGAACAGACACGCAGACAAACAGATTTTTTTTATAACAGGTGATCAGACGCTTCTGGAAAAATCGGGCTTACAGATCATCTCTCGCTCTACTCTCCGACAGTTCTCATCAATGATAGAAAACCTTGTTATTTATAACTTCATCAATCAGTCATTTGACAAAGCAAAGTGGTTTCTTTTTCTTCAATATTGCTTTATTGGGTTCTGTTTTATCTGTTCGTTTCCGCCTAACGGAGTCCAATAGGTCGAAGCGCGTTATGTCAGCATTGCTGTGTGTTCGTTTCATTCATTCAGCCGTCTAGTGATAACCCAACAGTCAGCCTACCCTTAAAACTGCCGTGACGTACGTTTTCCCCATGATGCTTCACGGGTGATTTCACTTCCCTTCCCCTGCTTACAGTTACTCAAGCGTGACGGAGCTTTGAACTGAGTGTTACCTCCCGAAAAGAGTTGCAAATTAAAATTTCACTTTTCTATCCTGTCGTTAGCTCTCTCTCCTCTCTCTCTCTCTCTCTCTCTCTCTCTCTCTCTCTCCTCTCTCTCTCTCTCATCTCTCTCTCTCCAGCTGCCCCCCCCCCCCCCCCCCCCCCCCCCCCCTGCAACCCCATTCATCCATCCCTCCTCGTCATCCACTCTCCCGCTTCCCCCTGTCCCCTCTCTTTCCCCACCTCCACTCAAGAAATACTTCCAACATGGATGTCAAGAATGGAATGGCAATGCTAAGAAAGAAAAAAAAATTCCAAAAAGAAAAAAAGAAGAGAGAGAGCGGAGAAGAAGCGAGATCATTCAGGGAACACAGAGAGAAGAGAACAGGAACACAGAGAGTCTGCGAGAGAGAGACGAGAGAGAGAGAGAGAGAGCTAACAAGGATGTGCAATTTCGCCTTCTTTGTATGCGTAATTTGGGGAGAGACAGACAGATAGACAGACAGACAGAGAAAATGGGTGGAGGAAGGGGAGGAGAGGGAAAGATTAAATGTAATTGAAGATATCCAGTCTGTAGTTTCTTTCAGCTGTGGAAAGAGTAATGGATGATATTGAGACAAGACTGTTATCGAGATCTGGTCGTCATCAACCGAATTCTCTTGCTGTGCCTGTCTGTCTAGGTTTCCTTTGAAGCGAGAGCCCTTGTAATTAGCCATCCACAGACAACTTGGCTGCTATTGTTTCAGCTTCCCGGAAAACTGCCAGGGAAGTCCATGCAATCCCATTGTTAGTCTTTTCTGTCGGGGTGCGAAGCAACCATTTTCCTATAACCATTTCTTTCCGGCGGCCACATCATCCCCCCACTCTTTGGGTCGGATCTGCAGCTGATTCAATCGTGTCTTGGAGAGCCGCTGTACCATGAAAAAGTCTCGGCGCAGCGATTGGTTTGTTGCACCAATCCCCAATCACCAGTCACCAGAATGACAGATACATCCCCTTCATGATTCGCTTCCATGTCGATTCCTCTACCTCCTCCCTCTCAACCTCTCCTCTTAAAAAACTGCCTGCGGGAAGGGAAAGAAACCTCTGATCACGTTAATGAAGGTACACCACTCGTTGTCAGAAGTTTCAAACATGCCTCTCCTAAGAAAGAAAAAAAAAAAGAGACCCTTTCTTTTCTGAGGACGGTCATTCAGGATCCCTTAAGGGGATGACAGGAAACCCTCAGTCCAATAAAAGAGAGAGACGAGTGCAGAGTCCTAAAAGGATTATGCCTAGACCTCTAACCTTGCCTTTGTCTGTGTATATTGTAAAAGGAAAGAAGAGCAGACAACAAAACAGAAAGGTCCCAACATACTTTCGACTGTGGAAAACGAAAATAACCGCCTGCTACAAACGATCGAAAAAAAAAGAAAAAAAAATTCTGTAGGGTTCTTTCAACTTGTTGACCGATAATAAACGTAAAGGGAAACAACATCGAGATCTGTCATAATTCAAACGTGAATTCTCTCTGTCTCCTTCGGTCGACAGTCCTTCGTGCTCCTTTATCGCTGATTTTGCCTTTAATCCCGTCTTCATTCCCTCCATCTCTCCACTCGAACACTTTTATAGTGGTTACTAGTTGCCCGGAAAACTCTCTGAGCTTCCCCCTCATTCTGTATCAGTATCCCTCTGTGGTGTTTCTGTAAATGTCATTGTGTGGGTGCGGCCCCCATTGCTCTGTCCCATGGTGAGTCTCTTTCCGGCGCTGCGCGCATCGCCCGTAACCCATTCTTTCCCACCCCGGCTCCTGCCTTCCACTGGCCTCGCTTCTATTCCCCGCAGTAGGTCGAAAAGTCGCGCTGCACTCGATTGTTTCACTTCTTATTGACGCATCACACAATGGAAAGTCTCGCAGCATGACATTGTTTTTGTCTGCACCAATCTACTTTCCTCATGTCAATAGTTAACTGTTTAAGTTATATACCTTTCCGAATGATACGTCCTAGACCATCAGTTCTGATCAGTAGACATCTGCTCGTCTTTCTTAAATGCTCATTTCCTCGTGTCTCTGTCTCTCTCCTGGTCGCACTTCTCCTGTCCTCTCTCCCTCTGCTCTCTGTCTCTCTTCCTCTCTTCGGGCTCTCCCTGCCTCTCTGCCCCCCCTTGATATTGTCATTACCCAACTTTTTAAAAAATCCGACATTTAGTTTTAATTCTCCCCCGTATCCTCTCCCCCCTCTGTCTCTGTTACCTTCTGGCTGTGGTACCCGTCTGTCCTCTCTGTTTACCTCTGTTTCGCCTTCGCTCTCCCTCGCTCTTTTTTTACCCTACTTCAAGCGCGCTCCCCCCCGCCTGCCTCCCTGTTAATAAATTTCCATAGAGGTCCTCCCTCCGCCCCCTCGCTTTTATAAAAACCTAAACTTTCTCCTCCTTCGCCCTTCGTTTGACGATTCATGGAACTTATCTTATCGTGATTTTGGTTTGGGTCTCCGTCTACAGTCGCTCCATGTTCAAGAGTCTCCCTGTTGTAGGTTAATTACAATTTCCGAATTCTACTACTCCTTCAACAGATCAGTTCCTACCATCAGTATAAATCTAGAATCTTTTTTTTTTCTTTAAAATGCCATTTCGGACTGGACAATTGAAAGCTGGGACTAAGGAGGGAGATGAGAGAGATCGGAGGCACACTTTCCTTGCCCGGCCGATAGCCCCCAACCCACCCCACCGGCCACCCCAACTGCCTTCCTATCCACCAAGCTCAATAATACTTTCCTCGCTCGATATTCCCCCTGCTTGATATTTCACTACTTATTGCTGGTCGATATTCCCTCTGTCCCAATATTCCCCCTGCTTGACATCTCCTCTGCTCGGCCTGCTCAATATTCCCGCTGTTCAATACTCCCCTTGTCCAGTATCCCCCCGTTCGACATTGCCCCCTGCTCAATATTCCCGCTGCTCAATACTCCCCGTGTCCAGTATCCCCCCCCCCCGTATCCCCCGACATTCCCCCTGCTTAATATTCCCCCTGCTCAATATTCCCCTTGTCCAAGTATTCCCCGTTCGAACATTGCCTGCCCCTGCTTGATATGGGATGCCCCGGCTTGATACCCCTCTTGTCCAACAACTTTTCCCCGTCCGACATTCCCCCTGCTCAATATTCCCCCCTGCTCAATATTCCCCCTGCTCAATAATCCCCCTGCTTGTTACCCCTCTTGTCCAATATTACCCTGTTGGACATTCTCCCTGCTCAATGTTCACCCTGTTCAATATCCCCCCCCCCTCCCTGCTCAATATATTTTCCATGCTGGATACTCCCCCGTCCAATATTCGCCCTGCTCAAAATTCCTCCTGCTCAATATTTTCCTGCTCGATACTCTCCTTGTCCAAAAATTCCCCCTTCTCTCGACATCGCCCCCGCGCAATACTCCACCTGCTAAATACTCCTGATTTCCAGTATTTTCCCTCTTTTAAAATTGCTCAATATTCCCCCTGCTCAATACTCCTCTTGTCCAAATTTCCCTCTCTCGACATTCCACCTGCTCAATATCCTCCCCCTCCCCCTGCTCAATACTCCTCTTATCCAATATTCTCCCCGCTTGACATTCCTCCTGCTCAGTATTCCCCCCGTGTTCGATATTCCCCCCTGCTCATTATTCCCCCCTGCTCAACATTCCCCTTGTCCAATATTCCCCCTGCTCAATATTCCCCCTGCTCAATATTCCCCTTGTCCAATATTCCCCCGCTCGGCATTCCCCCTTCTCAATATTCCCCGTGCTCAAAACTACCCCTTGCCACCGATAATTTCCCCTGTGCTCGATATTCCCCCTGCTCAATATTCCCCGTGCTCAAAATTTCCCCTTGCCAGATATTCCCCTGTGCTCGATATTCCCCCTGCTCAATATTCCCTTGCTCAGTACTTCCCCTGCTCAATAGTCCTCTTGTCGAATGTTCCCGCTCACGACATTCCCCCTGCTCGACACTTCCCCTGCTCAATACTTCGATGCTCAATACTCCCCTTGTGCAATTTCCCCTGCTCGACAACCTCTCTCTCTATACTCCCCTTGCTCAATACCCCTCCTCCTGCTCAATATTCCCCTGCTCAATATCCTCCCAGCTCAATATTCCCCCTGTCCAATTTTCCCCCTGTCTACAATCCTCCTACTCAATGTTCCCTCTGCTCAACATTCCCCCTGCCCAACATTCCGTCTGTTCAACATTCCCCCCTACTCTATACTCCCCCTCCTAATATTACTCCCCACCCATTCAACAGAAAGAAGCTCTTGTCCTGGGTGGGGGGGGGGGGGGGGAGGAGTGGGGGGATACTTAATATCTCCCTGTGCCACGACAGAAGAAGCTCAGTAGTCTGGGGAGGGTGGGGGGGGGAGGGAATTTCCCCCTGGGGGGGATACACGAGAAAGCTTTCCCATACCATAGCCAAAGACCACGCGCACGCACACACACAAAAGAACTACATGCCTCTTAACCAAGGAGGGTGAATATCGGGCCAGAATAGGAGGGTATCGGGCTAGGGGGAACGGGGGTGGAGGGGTTCTGGGAGAATCGAGCAGGAAGAAGAGTGTAGAGCACGAAGAGAATCGAACAGGGAATCTAACAATACGGTGGAAGATTGAGATGATCCCTGTTCACTTCACACAGTTGGTAGTAATACAGGTGATAAAAGTGCAATGTTAATGGAATCAAGATCTTCTGTGTCTGTGTCTGTCATTATAGTCATGAATAACACCGTCGTTCAATAAAAACACAACGGTTATATCTTTTATGGGTTTTTTTTTAATTTCTGATATGACCTCTTTCAGTTCAAGCTCTGAAACTTTTCCTTTACCCAAAAAAAAAAAAACCTGAAAAAAAAGGCATGCGTGCATTGCTTGTGGAATGTGATATGCAGTTTGGTGACTGGGATTTGTTGATTTTTTAGGAACCCATCCGTTTCAGTTTGAACGTTGGGAGTGGTGTTTGTTAATTATCAAGGAACCCATCGTTTTCGTTTGAAAGTTGAGAATGGCGTTTGTTAATCATGAAGGAAACTGTCGTTTTTGTTTTGAAAGTTGTTGGGTTATGGTGTTTGTTAATCATGAAGGAAACTGTCGTTTTCGTTTGAAAGTTGGGAGTGGTTTTTGTTAATTATCGAGGAGCCCATCGTTTTCGTTTGAAAGTTGGGTATGGTGTTTGTTAATTATAAGGAGCCCATCGTTTTCGTTTGAAAGTTGGGTATGGTGTTTGTTAATTATAAAGGAGCCCATCGTTTTCGTTTGAAAGTTGGGTATGGTGTTTTGTTAATTATAAAGGAGCCCATCGTTTTCGTTTGAAAGTTGGGTATGGTGTTTGTTAATTATAAAGGAGCCCATCGTTTTCGTTTGAAAGTTGGGAGTGGTGTTTATTAATTATCAAGGGAGCCCATCGTTTTCGTTTGAAAGTTGGGGATGGGTGTTGTTAATTTCAAAGGAATCCGTGGTTTTCGTTTGAAAGTTGGGGGTTAGGAGGATGGGTGGGGAGGAGGTGTGAGAGGGCTGGAGCTGGGTGGGGATATGTTCAAATGTGCGGGTTCAAGCGTTTTTGATTGCGACACGCGTTTTGTGCGTTGACATCAGTTGTTCCTGTTTAGTTGTCTGGTGGTCGGTCGATGTGCGTACTGGTGGTTGCAGACACTAAGGGCATTCCGTTGATTTGGTTTCATCACGTGGGGATAATGACACTTCGTGTTTGCTTGTTCGTTTGTTTTGTTGGCTGACTGGCTTGCTTGCTTGTTTGTTTGCTTGCTTGTTTACTTTTTTTGTTGTTTGTTTGTAACAGGGGTTTCTCCCACAGTGCTGTTGTTGACCTTGAAGAGCCACAGCTAATAATAACCTGTTTTTCATCGAACGGTTCCAGTCCACTTTGAAGGCAGGCAGACGAACAATAGGCCCTGAGTTTACTTACGATAAAAGGGGAAGTAATTAAAGACACAACCACGTGCACCGGATGTGAGTTCAAGGAGGTAGGGCGGCGTTGGGACTGAGGGTGACAGGGGAATGGTTTTGGTTGGTGGGGGGGGGGGGGGGGGGGGGGGGGGGGGGGAGGGAAGAGAACGACGAAAAAATCACACCACAAGCGGACGGACAGAAGACAGAAGGAATGAAGAATGAGGAAAGAGATGAGATAAGCGGACGGACAGGAGATGAGTGAGGAATGAAGACACACACAAACACCACACACACACACGGTCACACGCACACACACACACCACGAGAGAGGGAGAGAGAGAGGAGAGAGACGAGGAGACACAGAGAGAGACACACACACACACGCCTACGCACGCACGCACGCTTACACACACACACACACACACACACGACGCGCGCGCGCGGGCGTGCGCAGACGCCCACGCACGCACGAGAGACGCGAGAGAGAGCGCTCGCACACAC
>JADBJO010001732.1:190000-192500 GCA_016801955.1 Conus betulinus
GATCGTAAAACTGGTTCCTGGCACGTACAATAATCAGTACGAGCCTTCCGCGTGAAAGGAGTCGTCAACAACAACAACAACAAACAACAACAACAACAACAACAACAACAAAAGTCGGAACACTCGTAAACCACTCGTGAGGGAGATACGATCTGTCCACGAGTATCGGACGAACGTCGTAGAATCGTCTTGAAGGTCGCAAGGTCGGTGTGGAACTCTGAAATCGCCCGTAAGAAGGAGCATGCTACTTTTTTCAGATATCGGAGAGGTTGCGGTCTTATTCCAGAGTATTTTGGTCCAAGCGCTAGACACATGCGTAAACTGCTGCGCTCTTCATGTCTTTGTAGTTGTGGAAGATCAGGCAAGGAGTATCACGAGAGTGATCGTGAAAGGTCGGACAGGTCGTCGGGAGTCGGTGCTTCAGGTGAGATAGGTGCGTTTACAGGCACATGTTTGTCTTGTTTTGTACTGAAGCTGAAGTGGATATCAGCATGGGGAAAGAAGAGGTATAAAAAAAAAAAGACCTGTTTAAACTTAAGGTTTGTGTCTGGTGTACCGTCTCTTTTATTTACCAGTTAAAACGGGTGTTGTGTTGAGCTACGCTGGTCGTTGTGTCGTGGAACACATCTGGCAACTGGCACTGGAAGTCAGCGAATCAGACCAGTTGGAAAGCGAGCGTGCATTTCCATTATTCAGATGAGATGTTTTCGACAGTTTGTTGTAAATCAGATTGCGACACATACAACAACAAACAACAACAAACTTTCCCTCCTCCTCCTCCTCCTCAAGAACAAAAAACAACGACAACAACAACAAAACCACCAACACCAACACCAACATTAACAACAACAACATCAAAAAAAAAAAATCAATAACAACACGACGACGACGACGACGACGGACGACGACGACGACAACAACAACAAACAACAACAACAATAACAAGAAGAAGAAAGAAGAAGAAGAACAACAACCAACAACAAACAACAACAACACTGCATAACATCAACACGAAATTTGAAAGAAATGTAGAATTGCGGTTCGTGCCAAATGTCGCTCTGCTCTTCGTCATTTTGTATACAGCACCACCCACTCAATTACCTCAGGAATCACCCCACTTGGCATGGTCGGAAGAGAAAGAGGGGGTTCCGTGGTTTTTTGAAGCCCCCCCCCCCCTCCATTGCCCACCCCGCACCCCCCCCCCATCCCCCACCCCCCCACCCCCCACCAAACACACACACAACCCACACACACAACACACACACACACACCACGCACCACGCCACGCCACGCACGCACGCACACACACGACACGTTGCCACACCACACACACCACAACACACACACACACACACACACCACACCACACGGACACAGCACACACCACACACTCCACACACCCCCGCACTTGGCAAAGAATAACTGCCCCAGATTCCGGCACCGCTACTTTGGCAGATTTCTCCCCCCTGCCTCAATAGAGAGAAACTTCAGATTCCCTTTGGAACCCTCCCCTCCCCTCTCGTGTAACTGATCCGCCCCTGCTTTTAGCCAACAGTCTTACTGATCAAACCGTATTCATCTAACCAGCGAACATGTATCTCAAAAAAAAAATGCTTAGAATCTTTTTGTTTGTTTTTTACAGTACAATATATATTTTCTCTCGTTCAAGGCAATATCGATTAGGTCTCGATGCTTTGTGACTTAAGTGGGTACGAAAACGTTGAAACTTAAGTCTGTATTAAAAAATAAAACCAAAAAAAACGAGCAGTTTTACGCTATCATCCTAGAACAACTATACTGTGATACCTCCTCTTTTTTTTTGTCAGGAAAATCATTTCCCCGTTTAGAAGACACTGTGTTAGGAAAAGAAAGCAAGCAACGATGAGATTTACAATCATGCTCGCTTGATACCTTGCACATTAACATCTAGAGTCCTATCAGCAAGTCAAGATATACACATACTTCTAAGAAACAAACAAACAAACGAACCAAAAATTGACATTTTCAACAACAACAACAAGAAAAATCAACCCGGCTTTTTTCTGGTGGAACATTTTGGAGTTCTCCACCAACAAAACAACCAACAAAAAAAAAAAAGAAAGAAAGAAAGAAAGAAAAAAAAGAAAGAAAGAAAAAAGAAAATCAAAGAAAGAAGTAGCACGGGTTTTGTCAAAGTGTCGTTGATTCGGTCATTCATTCAACAATATCACAAACCTTCTAGGCCCATCTTTCAGAGTCATCAAAACGGGCACAGGAAATGATAACCGTGTGAATGTTGTTTCCTGTCTCCTTTCATCTTTTTGTCGGGAACACAGCAAAAATCTGACTATGATATGTTGACCTGCGTCCATTTGTTTAGTATTATATAAAAGATGTTTCGGTGGTTGTTGGTTCTCCCTCTCTCTGTCTGTCTGTCTGTCTCGTTCTGTCTGTCTCTCTCTCTCTCTCCTCTCTCTCTCTCTCCTCTCTCTCTCTCTCTCTCTCTCTCTCTCATTTTCAT
>JADBJO010001732.1:197500-200000 GCA_016801955.1 Conus betulinus
CTGATGCATTTGTACCATAGTGTTCAAGTACTTCGGCTGTTTGGATGATCCCTGGAGTCTTTTAGCCAGGGGTATGACGACGACAACAACAACAACAACAACAACAACAACAACCACTGTGAGCATCTATTGTTCAGGTCGGAGAAGAACCGTGGAGGACGCCCCGGGGGTGGGGGGGTGGGGGGAGGGGGGCGGGAATAGTGACACACCTCCCCACACCTCAGTCATGTGGCAACGACAGAGAGGTGGAGAGGAGAGACTGGCTTGATTGGCCAAACAAGTCCCTCCGCTGCCTGCTGGAATGCCGCGATGAACGGTCAGTTAGTCTACTTGCAAGTACATCAGTTTACTGCCAGCGCTAATCATCACTTAGCCACCGTTTGGTGCAAATCTTTGATATGTTTGTGGTCTTTGTTTGTTTGTTTATTTGTTTGTTTGTTTCATGTCTATTGCGCGTGTCAACACGTCTGCAAGATATGGGAACCGCACTTGCGGGTTTCAGTACAGTGCAGCCTCTGTGTTGGCTGCTTTGTGGTGTTCTGTTTTTATCACGACTGATACGGATAGAAACATAAGCTAACAAAAGAAAGAAAAAGAAAGAAAGAAAGAAAGAAAGGAAGGAAGAAAAGAAAATGTCACACACACACACACACACACACACACACGCGCGCGCGCGCGCGTGCGCGCGCGCGCGCACGCACGCACGCACGCACAGAGAGAGAGAGAGAGAGAGAGAGAGAGACAAGACAGACAAGACAAAATTTCTTTATTACGATTCTTTATTTAATAGGATAATGATGAGCACTGACGCGCTTTTTTACATCCAGTCCTCGCCCTGAGAGAGAGAGAGAGAGAGAGAGAGAGAGAGAGAGAGAGAGAGAGAGAGAGAGAGAGAGAGAGAGAGAAATTTACAAAGATACACATTCACAAATCTGTCACATTGAAAAAGCACACTGTGCGTCACAAAATGTATTTCTGGTAACAAAAAAAGCTGTCTCTAATTTTGAGACCGACTACAAACAATATGTTACAACAATAGATACAAAAGACACCCAAATCATTCGTCATATAAAAAAGGTGATTAAAAAAAAAAAAGCTTCAGCGTCGTCTAAAAAAAAAATGTTTCGTCCAAAACCCTTCACCCAAATTACTGGGGAAATTCTTACCATATTCATAGGTTCAAAGTTGGGATGTCGTGAGTTGTGGCAATTTTCTGAGTTCATGCTACCCCCCCCCCCCCCCCCCCCACCCCCACCCCCACACACCCCCCCCCCCCCCAAAAAAAAAAAAAAAATCTCAAAGCGCCTTAAAGAGTGCGTCCCAGCTCACCCTCCCTCCCCCCCCCCCCCCCCACACACACAAAAAAAAAAACAAAAAAAAAACCATTAGAAATACGTCAGCAAAACTTGCAGATAATGAGTGTGGGGTCGGGTGGGGGGAGGGGGGGGGGAAGGATACTGAAGACTTCTAAAAAAAAAAAAAAAAAATGCTTTCTCTCAACTCCCTTCTCCCTCTGCTTGACAAATTATTGATCCGCATCTGTCTGTCGTCGATCTTTGAAGATGAGTCTGCGGATGACACAGTAGAAGACGTCGGAGATAAAGACAGGAGAAAGCAAGAAGAGGGAACGATATAAGAAGAGACGGAAGAGATGGGGATGGAGCAGGAGGAAGAAGATGGTAAGATAGAAGGAGGAAGAGGGAAAGGAGGAGGGAAGGAGAACAGATCTTGGAGAATTCTGGAGAAGAACAAGTAAGACAAGTAAGAAGAACAAGAATAAACAAGAATAAAAAGAAGAGGATGAAAAAGGAAGAGGAGGAGAAGGAAAAAGGAGGAGGAGGAGGAGGAGAAGGAGGGAGGATGTGGAGAGAAGGGAAAGGAGAAGGGGGAGGAGGGGGAGGAAGAAGAGAGGAAGAAAGAAGAGGAGGTGGCAAATAAAATTTAAAAAAAAAAAACATTTAGGTTAGAACCAAAAGAAATTCAAAGGAGGGGGGGACGAGAAGGAGAAGAAGGAGGTGAAGGATGTAGAGGAGGAGGAGGAGGAGGAGAAGGAAGAAGAAGATGAAGAGGAAGAACAAGAGCAGGAAGAGAAGATGGAAGAGACAGAGAGAAGGAGAAGGAAGGAGAAGGAGGAGCTGTCTCCCGATTTCAACGAATTGGGACTCCCAAGCTGTCGAACGCTCTACTGCCCGTCGTTTCGTTGGGAACGGTCTCGTACACGTGGTCCACCTGGTCCATCTCCGAGGGGAACAGAGGCTGCTCCTGCTGCCCTGCTGGGCTGACGTACATCCCTGCAGTCATCCCCGGGCCAGGGGTGCGGATTGGCAGTTCCCCAGCTGGCTCGTTCAAAGGCTGGTGCTCCTCGGCCACCACGAGATAGTCCTCCGAGTGGTCCGGGATGACGTTGGCGTACACGGGCTCCCCCTCTTCGGCGTGCAGGCCTCCTCGGGTGAGGTTCCTGCGGGGCTGTGTCTGTCCAGGCGTGTAGGTGTGTCCACGT
>JADBJO010001732.1:212500-220000 GCA_016801955.1 Conus betulinus
GTCCCACCCTCCCCTCAGCACCAAAGGGAGGGCCCTGCTAGAGGCGCAGGCCACTGGGTAGTTCGCAGAGTGGAAGCGCCTCGTCGCCAAAGTGTCCCGCTGCCTCGAAAGTCTTCTGGATTCTCTTGGCTGGCCCCCCCCCCCCCCCCCCCCCCCCCCCCCCCCCCCCTTTACATAATTTTCTTAGAAGGAGATGTGCCCTGCCTCCTCACTCCCTTTTACTTTTAAAAAAGATCTCTCTCTCCTCTCTCTCTCTCTCTCTCTCTCTCTCTCTCTCTCTCTCATCATCCTGCTTCATAGCAGTTTGGAACAGCAGACCCCAAATCGCCTTTTACAACCCCACTCCCCCCTCATCCTCTCAAGTAACAGATCCTGTCCTGGAGACGGAGGAAGGAAGGGAAGGAGGGATGCAGGGTTACGACAAGGGGAGAAAAGAAGAGACTAGACGGAGGGAGAGAAACAACAAACAAGAGAGACAGACAGACAGACATACGAACAGACAGACAGTCACACAGCTTCCCCAACAGTGACAATCAGCAGGCAGGGCAGCGGGGCGGTGGGCATGCCTTCCACCAGACAAGACAGACAGACAGACGGACAGACAGACATGTGGACAGACAGACAGACAGCTTCCCCAACAGTGATAATCAGCAGGCAGGGCAGCGGGGCGGTGAGCATGCCCTCCAACAGTCGACAGACAGACAGACAGACACACACACACACACACACACACACACACACACACACACACACACACACATTACACACACACACACACACACACACACACACACACACACACACACACACACACACACACACACAGAGCTTTCCCCACCTGTGACAATGAGCAGGCAGGGCAGCGGGGCGGTGGGCATGCCCTCCACCAGACGCAAGGTGTCGTCCACCATGTAGACCAGATACCAGGCTATGCCCAGCAGGTAGAGGGAGGGGGGAGGATGAGGTAGTGCTCCATCACTATCAACACCCCCACCAGCTTCCGCCTCTGAGGCTCCGTCAGTCTCCATGCCATGGCTCCCTGCTTGCAACTGATGAGGACGACGACGATGATGATGATGATGACGGTGACAAGAAAGATGACGACGACGATGATGATGATGATGATGATGATGATGATGATGATGATGATGATGATGACGGTGACGACGACGACGACGACGACGACGATGATGATGATGATGATGATGATGATGATGATGATGATGACGATGACGATGACAAGAAAGATGACGACGATGATGATGATGACGGTGACAAGAAAGATGACGACGACGATGACGATGATGATGATGATGGTGGATGGTGGTGATGTAATGATGATGTGGATGATGATAATGACGGGTATCGAATTTGTGATGATAACGGCGATGACGACGGTAATGAAGATGAGGACGACGAAGACGAATGATAACGAAGATGATGATAATGAGATGAATGGTGTTTGGATGATAGTAGAATGGTGGTAAGTGTGATGACGACGACGACGACGACGACGATAAGGATGACGACAACGATGACGACGACGACAACGACGACGACGACGATGATGATGATGATGATAATGATGATGATGATGATAAAAATATAGTGTGGTGATCAAGGTCATGACAAAGATGATGAATGCTGTTCTGATCATGGTGAGGATGACGATAATAATAATCATAATCATCGTCGTTTTCCGCCTATCGTGCACTTCCTAATCTGACATCTTATTTTGATGATGATGACATCGACAATCATGATAATTATTTCCCTCACCTAGATCAACGTTCTGTTGATGATGTGATCGATAAGTTTGGTATGATAGTGATAACGAAGACGACAGTGATACCATACTGGATAATGATCATGTTTCTGATCACGATGACAACGACAATGAAAGTGGTGGCGGTGGTGGTGATAATGATAATCATGATGCTGTTGCTGCTGCTGCTGCTGCTGCTGCTGCTGATGATGATGATGATGATGTAACTCTTCCTTCCATGATGAGACAATTAGGCCTACACGCCCATAACTCCAAATGAATGCCGTTGGTAAGCAGTAGTCGTTCGGAGTCACGGGCGTGTAATAGTCTCATGGGAGCAACAGTTATCGTTCTTAGGTCGCTTCATAGCTTTAGATTCAGCTGCAAGCATTTTCAGAGAGCTAGCCCGGTTGTCTACTTGGGAAAAAAAAAAAAACAAACAAACAAACAAACAAACAAAAAAAAAAAAAACTAAGAAAAAAATACGAAAAAAGCCTTTCCCAGTGTTTTAAACCGCCTGTTGTTTCATGTCTCATAATTCAAAAGCACGTAAAAGCGCTTTTTCACACACACACACACACATACACACAGACACACAAAAACACACACACACACACACACACACACACACACACACACACACACATCCATATACACAGTCCTGTACAGTCACCACACACATATAAAATGATAATACTGGCACAGACAATGTTAAGTAGGTATTCAAGGTCTGAGCTGCGCGCTGGGCTAATTCGTCGATCAGACATCTGGTAAGTCGTAGCCACAAACCCTCTTATTGAATTCTCTCATCTTAAGTCATTAATTCATTTATCCATCAGCTTTAAATCATGCGCAGTGTGTTCTCAAACCTTAGCGGATGTGGTGTAGCGTATATGGACCAGTCCGCACACAGTGACACCTTGATGAAACTGAAACTGAAACTGAGACAGATCCAGTCTGTCTGTTGATCTCATTGACTGATGTCCTACAAAAAGAATTCAACCAATATTGCCACCAGCGTGAATGCACCGTTCGCACGAGGGAAGAGCTACACTGCACTTTAACATGAAGTCACATTTGCCAAGGGGTATAGGGCATGTTACTTAACTTGCTTCCTTTTTTCAACATTTTGTCTACAGTTGAATGAAAAAGTTCTTTCCAATGTTGGTCTCAACGATTCTTTTTCAAACCTGCTAAGTGTTGCCGCAGCAGTTAATGACAAAGGTTGGTTCTGAAGATTCATGATCCGGATGGCTTGGAGAAAAAAAAAAACTGCACACCCGGAATGAGTTTTGATTATAGGTTTATCGCATCTCAAAGAATATTCTAAAGTACGGATCTATTAAAAAAAAAAAAAAAGTTCATTGACCTGACATATTAAGGGTCATGTTGAATTTTTCAATAAACAAAAAAAAAATGTTCATTGATCTGACATATTAAGGGTCATGTTGAATTTTGATTGTGTCGACGACCCTGTCCTTGGCTCCGCCATATCATTAAGGTCGGGGCAGTTTATGTTGTTATTTACCGTTCTTCGTGGTCTTGTTGTTTAGCTCAGTCAGTGACTTGTTTGGTCATTCTTATCTGCCCGTTGAATAAAGAATCAAATCCCAAACAATCACTGAAGGCACTACAATCGACTAGCAGTGTCAGCGGAAGCCATCCGCAGCACCTGCGACAGATCTACTGCCGAACAAAATACTGGAAAGACTTTTTTTTTTCCTTCAACTACCACCTACCTATACTACCTACCTTTTTCTGTAAGTTGTTTTTTTTTTTATTGTTGTTGTTTTTTCCTATCTGCACAGCCCATGAAACGACAGATTAATCAATATTTGAACGCAGCCGTCGAATGAAGAAAATGAAACAGAATCGCTTCATTCATACTTCCTCTTCTTCTTCTTCTTTCGTTGAGTGTCCATCTTCATCGAGCTGAAGATTCTGACACGACATACTGTTGTCTTTTTTTCTTCTTCTTCTTCTTCTTCTTCTTCTTTCTTCTTTCGTAGAGTCTCCACAATCAACAGGCTGATGATTATAATGAGACTGTGAAACGGGGGATCTGCTGGGGAAAAAAAAAACTATTCTAATTCCTATTTCATTAACATGAAATTACACACATTCATACCACCAAGTGACACCCCCACCCCTATCTTGCCTACTCACTAGCCTACACAAAAAAGCAAAACAAAAAAAAAAAGGTAAAAGCTAAGTGCGGAGCTGCCAGCAGGCTACCACGGTCGCTTTTCATCCATTACTATGGCCTAGCTGGCCCCAGGCTGCAGTAGGCAGCTCAGGCCCGCAACATCCATCCACTTATCCATGCGCACAACAAGACAGCTTTATGTAGAAATCTACTGAAGATGCCTGTTGACCAGTGACACAAGTATGTCAGGGGGTTGGGCATCAACAGTATCCTGGGGGAGGGAGTTCTAGTCAACAATTCCTAAATAAACACGCAAATACTCTAAAAGCTCACTGAATTACCACACGCCTACAGAGAAGAAACAACAGTTGATCCACTCACAGTCACCCCGTTAAGGGGCAGTCTCAGGAAGAGGACATGGGAACTCGTTCACCATCCATGGACAAGGAGGTTTTCTGGAACAGAGGATGACGTCACTGTAATGAGATGACGTCAGGAACGACGACAATTCTCTTACAATGACTGCACAAGGTGTTCTATTAAAGGTGCCTGAAAAGCCAGATCAAAGTGTTTCGCAACCTACCTGTTGGGGGGGGAGGGGGTGGTGGTCAGCAATGATTAGGGCTCACGGCTATGCCGGCTAGTCGCTGTAAGCGGACGCCATGCTCAAGCCTTGCGTGTATGCTGACAATGCTTTGTAGGTGTATGTATATATGTTTGTATGTCTGAGCGTGTTTTTTTGTGTTTAGGCTAATTCGGTATAAATCTGCGGCTGTGTATGTTATGGACTGGCGTGTGCGCAGGTACGGATGCATTCGTAAATATGCCTTACGATTGACGCCAATGGACGCATTTTGTCGATGTTTCTGTGAGTGCGTGTCTGGTGTTGCTTGATGACGTGTTTTCCTCTTGTTTTGTCATCACTTCAGAATGCTCTGGATCTCATCCATGGAGTGTAAGACATGTGCACTATTTAAAGATTAATTACCCTTATCTTCAGTGTCTCTGGAACCAGCACGGAGTTTGTGCCCTTCTCTCACTTTGGAAACTCTACATGTCATGCTGATCTCTGGAAGCTTGCTCTAGAGCGTGAGCCAACGGGGGCGCATATGTCACTGCTCTTACCTCCCTTGTCAGACTGGAAGTCCTTAACTTGTGTATGTCACGATCGGATATCCTGCCCCTATGCGTTTTTTTTTTTTGTTTGTTTGTTTTTTTTTTGTTTTGTTTTTTAATACTGGCTTTTACCCTCCTTCTTCCCCCATCCTCAGTATAATCTGTCCCTCTTTTTATCTATGTAGTGTGGCGTTTTCTTTTAGCCCGAGATTTTTCGTTCTTTTCCCCGAGTATAGTACAGCTTGTTCAACCTCCTTCCTTCCTCTTGCACGTGGTTCTGGCCTCAGCCATGTTCTGCAGAGTTGGAGAGCTTCAGGCAGTTCACCTGGGCCGGCTATGAACTTCGTCAACGGGAGGTGTGCCCCGCGGCTTGAAACCGGGTCAGGCACTTGCGAAGTCAGACCTGCTACAGCTCGGAGAGCTCTCTCTCTCCTCTGGCCAGAACTTTCCGTAGCTCAGCTTCGTTGCTGGTGAGTTCCCCTTCGCTGTGGGACTTGGGGGGTTTCCTGGGGCGGGACGCCATCCTTCGCTGGTTGGGTGTCCGACCAGTTTCTTCATCCACAAGCTTGTTGGTAAGTTTCTAGTACTCCCGAATTAGAACGTCGACTCGCACGTTTCTCGTCGCCCCGTGATAGGATTTTTAGTTCCCGTTTTGTTTCAAAATTAATTTTCTTCAAAATTATTTCAAATTCTCGTTTGTAGAGAATATTTTTATCCTTCTGGTACTCGGCTTTATTCTCCGCTAGTTTCGGGTCACGGCAACGAGCAATGGCGGAATTGTTCGTCAATAAACGGTTTTTGTGGGGTCACAGAGTTCTGGTTGTTGTTGTTTTGTTGTTGTTGTTTTTGTTTTTGTTGTAACAATATAGCTATTTTTTCTAATTCCGCGTGCGCTCTTCCCGCTATCGCTCGCTTTCCCCTTCCTGTTTTGTCTGTGTCGTCACGTCGAGCGCGAAGGATGTGGCTGACAAGTTTTAGTGTTTCCTTTTGGTTGTCGTTTTTTTTTTTTCTTCACTATTTTTTTCTGCCGTTCTATGGTAAATTCGTATGGGGGTCAAAAGAATATTGTTGTTGTTTTTTTTTAAAGCCGCAATTCTGTAGTAGCAGTTTTCTTACTTCATTCTGTAATATTTCTAAATTTCATAAATCATAATTTGCAAAATTGACAGGGGTAAACTAAGGGAAAAGTTTTTTTTTATGACAACCCCTCATTTCAAAAGTGAGAGGATAAGACAAAAGGGAAAAAATGGGGGACAATCTAGAGTTGAAATGTTATGTCAGTTATAATATGTAATGTGTGCGACGTTACTCTTACTTAGACTGACTTCCCCTCTCTTTTCCACTTTCAACTTACTTTCACTTCCTAGTGACACCTCCCTCTTTCTTTCTTTCTTTCTTTACCCACCCTTACCATCCAGGTTTTCTGTATCACTTGCTTGGCTTTACTTTGGTCTTGTTTTCTGTCTATATTTCTCTCCCCTTCCTGTAATTCTACCTTTGGACTATTTTTCCCCCCTGCCACCCTCTCTCATCTCCTAGTCGACATGTGTCGAGTCCTATTTGTTTTCGTTTCTTTTTCTTGACCACTGACTTCCGTACTGCCTCCCCACTGACAGACTGACCACTCTAATCAACGGGCTGAGACACAATTCTAATCGAGGCTTTAGGGCTTGTTCTTTGGTTTGTGTGCACGTTGGCCTGCACGCGGAGCGTGTGCGATCCCTCCTGCCTTCGACTGCGAACCGTCTGAGGGGATCTGGACAGCCGGGACGGATCCAGTAACGTAGACCGTGCGGTCCGCGATCCGAAGACTGCGATCCGGTTGACCCCTTCATTTGCAACCTCCTCGGTGATCCTGTCTTCATTTGTGGCCACTCTTCTGTGACCTTGACTTCTTTGGAGCCACCCTTCAGTGACCCGGCCTTCGTTCGCGGCCACCCTTCGCGTGACTCTGTCTGTGTGTTCGTGGCCACGTCTTAAGTGACTGTCAGCCAGGTGTGCGTTCGGGGCCACTCTTCAAGTCTCGGCTTGGGCACTTCCAGGAACCGCTGGAGCCAGGCAAAAAGACTACTTGACGCTCCGAAAGATAAGTGGTGGACAGATTCTGTTTTGTCATATGAGCGTGAGGGTACATGTCAGTGTGTCATTTTCTCTTTTCTTTTCACCGAAATTGATTTGTAGTTGTTGTTTTTTTTTTTTAAATCTGAGATTAGGCCCTGTTCTCTTGATTTATTATTTTGTGTCCTTTTCTTCTTTTCTCTCACCTCGT
Source organism: Conus betulinus (assembly GCA_016801955.1). Taxonomy (NCBI): domain Eukaryota; kingdom Metazoa; phylum Mollusca; class Gastropoda; order Neogastropoda; family Conidae; genus Conus; species Conus betulinus. Next base: position 219,797 of record JADBJO010001732.1, read on the forward strand.
TTATAGTAGCGGGTTAGAAAGGGAGATAATTGGGCAATACCTGGGAGTTTGGGTTTATTTTCATTTGTTTTGTCCCTCAGATTAGCTAAGCCTCTTGTAATCCAGTCTTCTTCTTTACCCCCACTTTCTGTTATTCTGTCTTTCTTCCCTCTTCTTGTGTTTATCCCCAACCCCACTTAGAGTGTGAGTGTATGTGCAGCGATT
>JADBJO010001732.1:242500-247500 GCA_016801955.1 Conus betulinus
AAATTCCACAATGAGAAGGTACCCAGCAAAATGTGACTGTAATGCATTTAGCTGACAGAAGATGTATGACATAGTTTATTTCTGTTATTATCTCAACACGTACGTTTGGATTGGAAGACTGAATAGCGCTAAGGGCCGATTTAGAATCGGTGCATACTAGAATTTGACAAGAGTTATAGGAAACTCAAGACGTGTTGTAATGACATCAAAATGGCAACAAGCTCAGCACTGAAAATTGAAAAATGTCTACCAAGATGGTACAACTTTTCCACTTTTAAATCAGGTATTGTAAATGCTGCTCCTGTATCCAAATTATCTAGCACTGAACCATCCGTATAGATTTTCAAATAGTTTTTTTTGTATGCATTTTCTAAATAATATCGATGACATTTTTCAATATATAAGGTGTGGATTTTTTTGGACACATTTGCGTAATTTGTATCAAAGGTAGCTTTGGCTTGCTCCCATCTTGGAAAAGGTAAAAAGGACAGCTTATTAGCAATTTTTGTTTCGTTTATATTAGAATCTTTTAGGAGATTAGAGGCAAATGACTGGATTGATTTTGTAGATTGCATTCTTCTGGCCCGTTTCACGAAATCTATTTCTGAATTTAAGGATACTTCTTTTGCACAGAAGTTATCCTGTGAAAGACTCTTTAATATGAATTTTGAAGCACATGCTTCTCGTAATGCATTCAGAGGTAATATTCCGATTTCACTGTATGTTCCTATGTTAGATGTATGTGTGGGAACTCCAAGGGCAAGTTTGTAAGCCTTGCAGTCAATACTCTGTAGTTTATTTAATAGATATTGCGGAGCGCTGAAAAAGACTTCTTGAGCATAGATTAATCGTGAGCGCACAAGAGTGGATAATAAAGTTAAAGTATGCGTGTCTTGCCCCCACGGTTGTTTGTTTATAATTTTCAAAAAGTTTAAACTTTTCCTTGCTTTGTTTAAGATGTATTCAATATGAACATTCCAAGAAAGTTTGGAGGTTAAGTATACACCTAGGAATTTAACAGTTTTTACATACTCTAAAGCAATGCCATCTAAAGTAAATGAAGGGAGTTTCTCCGGATCATATCCAGCATTGAATAGCATAATATTTGTTTTTTCTACTGAAAGTACCAGCCCGTTTTCATTTAAAAAGCTAACAATTTTATTCAGTTCATGTTGGTATTTAATTCGTATATAGTTTAGCCATCTAAATGGAGTTTTTCTTTTCATAGTTACCTTCATCCATAGGCATATATCATCAGCAAACTGTGCTAACACTGTATCTTTACAAAGGCCTTTGGGTAAATCTGCCATTAATATATTGAATAAAATTGGGGAGATTACTGATCCTTGCGGAAGACCCATTTGTAATTTTCTTGGATTTGAATATACATGTTCTATTCTTGCTTGAATGGTTCTGTTTTCTAAAAATGATTCTACAAAATTATACATGTTACCACTTATTCCAATAGTTTTCAGTTTATACAAGAGTCTTTTATGCCATACTTGCTCGTATGCTTTTTTTATCAAAAAAGGTTGCAAGGATATTCTTTCGTCGCGCGAATGTTTGTTTGACATGTGTGGTCAGTTTGACTAAGTGTTCTATTGTTGATCTACCACTTTGAAATCCAGCTTGGTTAATAGGTATAATCTGATGCTTATTGCAGTGATAAACTAATCTTTTTAATATGATTCTTTCCATTAGTTTACAAGTGTGTGATGTTAAAGCTATTGGACGATAACTATTAATATTTGAGCGAGGCTTCCCATGTTTATGAATTGGAACGATAACAGACTGTTTCCATACTGAAGGTATTTTGCCATCATTCCAACATTTTTCAATACAAAAATGAAGTAAATGTATAACATTAGGTGGCAGATGGCACAACATTTCATTGGAAATGCCATTTGCTGCTCCCTATGTAATGCGCTTTGTATTGATAAACTCTCCATACAACTGTTTTTAGCAAATAAAGAAACAAAAGCTTCTGCTTTTTCATAATTTGATGGAAAATTTGAGATGTCAAGTTTAATGGGGCATTGAGGTAAACGAATTCCATTCTTCATCGTATTAATTTTTCCCATACATTCTGTAAATCTGTGTGTGTGTGTGTGTGTGTGTGTGTGTGTGTGTGTGTGTGTGTGTGTGTGTGTGTGTGTGTGTACGTGAGCACGTGCGCATACGTGCATGCGTGCGCGTGTGCGTGTTTGTGTGTGCACATGCGTGCGAGCGTGTGTGTGTGTGTGTGTGTGTGTGCGTGTGCGTGTGTGTGTGTGTGTGTGTGTGTGTGCATGCGTGCCTGCGTCCGTGCGTGCGTCCGTGTATGCGTGCGTGTGTGCGTGCGTGCGTTTATGCGTGTGTGAGTGTGTGTGTGTGTGCGTGCGTGTGTGTACGTGTGTGTGTGCGTGTGTGTGTACATGTGTGTGTGTGTGTGTGTGTGTGTGTGTGTGTGTGTGTGTGTGTGTGTGTGTGTGTGAGAGAGATATGATTTACGTTTAAACGAAGGCTCTCTGTAAAGATTTTTGTTTTCGTGAGATTCGAACCTCAGACTTTCTGAAAGAGCAAAATAAGTCAATGAATAAGAAGGCCTCTTGTAAGATTGGAACTCGTATGATGCGGCGTAGGCCTACTATTCGTGCATTCTAACGAATCGAACGCAGTGCATCCTAGCCATGGTGACAGTCGTTTGTTCTGTGCTGGCATTTCTGCGAGGCGCTACGGGCGTGTAACTATTCCATCATGTGCTAGTCTTGACTAAACGTTAATGTGTTTTGTTCATTTCTTCTGCTGTTGTTGCTGTGTGTTTGTGTCAGATACAGGATGTATGGGCAAGCTTGTAACATCTTTTTTTTGGGGGAAGGGGGGATAGGAAAGAGAAGGGAGGGGTGTATTCTAATTTGTTCTGTGTGTTCTGTGGTGACATTTCTGCGAGGCGATTTGATGTGGCAAATTCGTTTGGAGTTGTGTGCGTATACTCATTTCATCTTGGGAGCAAGAGTTACTCTGTTTGTTCGTTATAGCAGAAAAATAAATCCAGGAAAAAAGCAATGGGTACCAGTTAACTTTTAAACTTAGTAAAAATAGAGCCAAATGTAAAAAAAAAAAAAAACAGAAAAAAAAAAAACTCATAGGATTGAAACTGGGACCTTCTTAAAGAACAAACTAAACTGACGAATAAGAGGACTGGAGCTGGTATAATTCGGCAAAGGCCAAGTATTCATGGATTCTTATGGTTCGAACACATCACATTCTTGTTGTAGTGGCAGTTGTTCTAGTTCGTATACGACACCCATTCAGGTTGCGAGCTGCAGCATTACTTTGAACTTTTTCAAACTATTTCTTCTTTTTCAAGGGAAATGCAAGAAACTTCGGAGTCGCTTAGAGTAGTGCTGAATGTTGGCGTATAAATACTGGAGACAATAAACGGGAGTACTAAGGTCTGAATATTCAGCCGTTTTTACGTTCATAGACGACGTCACGCGCTCTTTCTTGAACAACACACACACACACACACACACACACACACACACACACACACACACACACACACACCACACACACAACACTTTTGTCTGAATCACTTTAGTGGAAGGACGTTAAACTGAAGAACAACACAACAACAACAACAACAACAACAGCAACACACACACACACACACACACACACACACACACACACACACACACACACACACACACACACACACAGTGAGGGAGATGGGGGTAACGGATAAAAACACAGAAAGCCCGATCACTGAAGTTAGTCCTATCCGAGACTCACAGAGAGACAGACAGACAGACAGACAGACAGAGACAGACAGACAGACAGACAGAGAGAGAGAGACAGACAGACAGACAGACAGACAGACAGACAGACAGAGACAGACAGACAGACAGACTTCTGAGCTCGAGAAAGAAAAAAAACACCCGGTCTGCCCAAGCTTTCCGAAGTAGAAATAGAAACTGTGTCCCGATCTCGGATAATTCTTCTCTGTTTTTTTTCCTTTTTTGTTTTGTTTTTTGTTTCTTTTTGTTTTTTTTTTTTTGTTTGTTTTGTTTGTTTTGTTGTTTTTTTTTTTTGTTTGTTTTTTTTGGGGGGAGGCGTTGTTTTGTTTTGTTTTTTGTTTGGGGGGCGCGGTTGTTTTGTTTTGTTTGTTTTGTTTGTTTTTTTTGTTTTTTCTTGTTCTTTTTTGGTTTAAACCCAGAATGTCCGGCCATTTCCCTGGCTGTGTGTTTGAAGGGAGCCAGGAGGACGATGGGGAGCAACAATCCCCTGGCTCTGAGCACCGAACTGTCAATCTGAGCGTCGCCGGTTCGATCTCCTGCAGCGGCTGTTCGGTGAAGCGTGAAGCGTGATTATCCGCCACCCCCACCCCACCCCCACCCCCACCCCCACCCCCGATCTCCAAGGTCAACATAAGTTCACCGACATGCGAGTGTCGGAACTCCCGCCGAGCGAAAGGATCAGATAAGCACATTAACGATCCTGCCATCTGTGTCGGAGTTGGCTGGTTAATAAGGGAGACGAAAGGGGGGTACAGGGGGGTTAGGGGGGGGGGGGGGGGGGGGAGAGGGCGTAATAGGCAGCACGAACCCTGGAGAGGAGATTGGCTCCGTCAACTATTCCCCGTCGTCGTCTGTGAAGTCGGGATGAAACCTGAGCAGCAAGGCTTTTTGCTCAAGCGGTTTTTGTTGTGTTGTTGTTGTTGTTGTTGTTGTTGTTGTTGTTTTCATTCTTCCACCTGTTGGTCTGCAGGGGTTGACAAAAAAAAAAAACGAGGCCCTGAAATTGAATGGGATACATCCCCGAAGATGGAGTATGGCTGCCTTAATGGCGGGATAAAAAAAAAACGGTCATACACACAAAACCACTGTCTGTCTATACAGGCAGTGTCCGCAGGAGTATCAACCTGCGTACGCAGAAAAAGAAGAAAGAAAGAATTGTGGATACTAAACCCTGAGAACAAAACACCGTGTTCATTGCACAAAGATCTACCCGAAGCG
>JADBJO010001732.1:262500-275000 GCA_016801955.1 Conus betulinus
CTCTCTCTCGTTTCATGGATGTTGTCGATTTTGATAAACCGCTAAACGGGCATTGTTTTTGTGGACATTTTGTGCTGTTGACGTTGTAGGTTGTAGCTATTGCATAAAAGTTGATTCTATGTCACCACTCTGTAATGGTATCCTGTATTGGTGAATAGCAAGCGTCAAGTACTGTGTCGTGTTCCCCGTATATTTTGGTGGGTTTCTTTGCTTTCACTTATATTCCATTGGGCCGGTATTCATGTCGAGATGAGGAAGGAATCAGATCCGGACAAATGTTCATGACAGTAACACACCGACAGTGACACCATTTGCTACAGAGATGTTTGTCAACCAGTGTTCTACATTTCATCATTTATTTACAGTAGTTTAGTGTACTTTAAATGGATAACAAGCAAGCTGTTTTATGCACAGTCACGGGATGAAAAAAAGCAGTATTTCTGATCATAAAGAAATGGGGTTTATTAGCCTTAAAAAAGGAAAGAAACGCGCTGAGAAAAATGCTGAGAAGTCTGTGTACACGCATTTGATTATTTTTCCGGAGGTCTCGTCGCGTTCTGATGATCAGTTATGGGGTTTTTTGTGGTTTAAATAAAATTTCATCAAGTGCATTATACTCACAAGGCTTGATTTTGTTGTTGTTGTTGTCGTCGTCGTCGTCATCAACCAGAAAATTGTCTGTCACTGACCCAGAAGCGAGCAAAAACATTCGTTCAATGAAAATAGTTTGACCAAGGACCAAGAGAAAACTCTCGCTTCGAGAGCTTCCACCTGAAAATGAAAGTGTCCTCTCGATGACGAATCAAACTTTTTTTTTTTGTCACATCCCTGTTTTGGGAAGGAACAAACATTGAGTTTCATCCGTAGCCCTGAAAATTCTTGCCGGAAAAAAAAAAAAAATAATAACTCCTTGTTTTCTAGATAACCGTGCTCTGAAATGAAGCTAAAACACCGTGAAAGGCACTATTTTTTTCATTCAAAGAGCCAATAGGGCTACCTTACGGAAAAAAAAAACAACATTTAGCCAAATGTAAATCCTAATAGCAAAAGTTTCAATTAGGCACTGCAGTGTAACGAAGCACACAAACGGAGGTCTTGGAATTTTTTTTACGGTTTGCAATCGGTTGTGCGAGAAAGGGATAAATTGCCCCCAAAATGCTTTGAACAAATGTCATCAAGACTCAGTGACTGGGGAAAAAAAAACCGCCGTTTTTTTTTTTCCTTTTCATATTGGATGTCTTATGCGTTTCTTCCATTTGTCTGGTCGACTTTACGTTATTCTGCCCGTTTTTTTTTGTTTGTTTGTTTGTTTGTTTGTTTCTGAGGGGTGTCCAAAAGTGGAAAAAGAGAGGTCACGAAGAGTCCTTTCCCTTGGCAGCATACCTTGAAGGAAGGGAGCAGACGACGTTTCTCACTCAATAAGGAATTCGCTCAGTATACCCTCTGTGTCTGTGGTGCTGCCAAAAGTCCGAACGGTAACGGAGTTCTCTTCGTTAGCGAAGGGTGGGGCCTGCGGGGCTGGGGAGTGGATGAGGGCTGGGTGATAGGGCGTGGGTGTGAGGGGTAGTCTGTGGTCTGATAAAACCGATCGCTTTCCGGGATAACTGATGGAGAACGTTGCTAACCCAGTCAGCACGTTATTACCGGGCTAACCCTGTCATTACTGGCTTATTATTGATAATCATTATTGATCATGATGCCTGTATACTGTCTCTGTCCAAGCTGTCCCTGATGCTGATGATAACAATGTCCGCGAGTGTTAATGATGTTGTTGAGAGAAATGTCGGTGTCGTTGGGTTCGTGGTGAATCTGATAATGAGGACTGATAACTGATGATGATGACGAATTTGAGGACAGCGATAACGATGATGATAGATATGATAGATGATGGTAATGGCTAAGGTTCGCTGTGAGTGTTTTTTTTTTTTTTTAATTTCTTCTTGTGCTTCTGCTACTTTTTTGCTGCTGTTGCTGCTGCTGCTAATGATGATGATGATGACGATGATGATGATGACGATGATGATGATGATGACGACGGCGACGAAGATGACGACGACGACGACGACGATGATGATGATGATGATGATGATGATGATGACGACGATAACGACGACAACGTTGATGATGTTCATGATGATGACGATACGGATGGTGTGTTCCAGGAAACCTACGACCGCCTGCGGACGTTGAGCTACTACAACACAGACGTATTCATCGTCTGTTTTTCCGTGGCCAACATGGACTCCTACATCAACGTCCGCAGCCGTTGGATCCCCGAGCTGCACGCCTACCGCCCTGGCACCCCCTTCCTCCTCGTCGGCACCCAGGCTGACCTCCGCCTTCCTCCTCCTCCTCCCCAAACACCCGCCTCCCCTCTCTTCCTCGTCCTCCTCCTCGCTCGCTGCGAAGCTGACGACCGACAAGGGCAAGAAACTCGCTCGCAAAATCGGAGCCGTGGACTACCTGAGTGCTCTGCTCTTACCGGAAGCGGACTGCAGGAGGTCTTCCGGCAAGCGGTGATGTGCGCGTTTGCGGCGGCCGAAAAAGAGGAAGTGCTGGTCGAGTCTGAAGAGGATATTCGTCAAACGCTGAAGATGAGATCATGACTCAAAGAACATTGGCTTATCGTCTGTGATCAGGAGGAGTTTTCTGTCTGCCAAGTTCTCGTTTGCCTTTGCTGTTTTTGTCTTCTTCTTTTTTTTTTCGTCAACACAAGACAAACCAGTTTGAAAGTGTCATCTTGTGGTATTTCGCAAAAGCAACAAGAGGAAGAATGGCAAAGGCTGTGTCAGTCATACTGTCGGTTTACCCCAACGATCTTCCGAGAAGAGTGTGAATCAAAGAAACGGGGAAACAAGTGCGCACACTATGGGGTTTCAGTGTGCACCACCACGACGCACCTGCCAACTGAAACGGAAGACTGTTATCTACACGGTGTCATTTTGTTCAAACACATTACAAGTTCTCGAGTTATACTGACAACTGGGATAGGAGACTATCCGGTCAATACGAGGGAAACTTGTTTCCTAATATATGCATCACAGTTTATCGGGTAATGCTAAAAAGAAAATGATGCTTTCTACCGAAGGCATCAACGGCATGGACTGTTCGGGCATTGATCGTTCATCATTGAAGCTTTCTACATGAAACTGACCACGCCAGGCTGCGCTTTAACCTTGCCTGAAAAGAAAATGATAATCAAAGAAATAAGATGTGAAGAAACTCCATCAGTTTTCCATCAGGATGGTACATTTTCTAGAGTTATATTGTTTTTTCCTCCTGGTGTAAATAATACCTTGTTACCTTTTCGGATTTCTTCGTCCCCATACACAGCGATCGAAGCCTGAAAACAATTTTTTACAGATTTTCTGTGATTTTGTGAGTCTTCAGTCGTCCAAGAAAACAGTGGGTAACGAGAGAAAGTGTAAACAAGCAGAAAAGAAAATATGATGCTTAAACCGGATGCTATCCTGCATAGAAAGGATCATTTCGAGGATTTTGTGTTGATAAGCGACAGGAAACTTGGGGGCGAGGGGGGGGGGGGGGGGGGGGGGGGGGAGGGGAGGGGTAAAGGCGTGGGTGGGGGTGTGTATTTATTTCGACAGGTGATTGAGCAAATCCTCAAGTCAGGTGAGCGTCAGAACAGAAAGTAGGGTGTTGCGGCCGCCCCAGAATATCGTAAATAAGGGAGTGAATGTGCAACATTTCTTTAATAAAGACCCGATTAATTTTGATGAAGAATCAATGATAGAAATAAATGAATAAAAAATATAGAGCTGAGAGAAGCATTCAATGCACGAAATGCCTCCTGGGCGAAGCGTCTAACTACAAATGGATGACATTTTGGATGAGCAGGTCGGCAGTGGATTAAGGTCGGGAAGGTCCGCCTTACAGTTTGGCGAACGCTTAGCTAACACACACGCACGCACGCACGCACACACACACACACACACACACACACACACACACACACACACACACACACACACACACACACACGCACGCATGCACGCACGCACACGTCCTAGATAGCATGATTTGCCAAGGCAAGTATATCATTCTAATGCGATCGGTTTCGTACCTCCAGGTAGTAATTACAAAGTAGGTATGGGGATGTGAGGAAAGAAAGGGGGGGGGGGGGGGGGGGGGGGGGGGGGGGGGGGAGGGGGTAGAGAGGGGAGAAGTGGGGATTCCCTGATCAGGTTGCTGAAGTAGTGAACTCCTCACAAATGTTTCACAAACACAAGTGGCGATGATATCGGGATTGCTAATGAGAACCCAATCATCAAAAACGTGTTTTTCTTTGCCTATGCTGACCTTGATGTTTCTAGTGACTGAACAGTCTCAAATGTCGTCATGCCTGGCCACATCACAGAGGGTGTAATTTGGTCTCACGGGATCCAGTGATAGTAACCACACCTTTCTCCCAGAAGCGATCGTGCCGCGTGTTTTTTTTTTTGTGTGTGTGTGTGTGTGTGGGGGGGGGGGGGGGGGGGGGGGGGTTTAACTTGCCGAAAAAGAAGGAAGTCCAGCAAGGATCGATTGTGAAATGAAATGGATTTAGATTTGGGGGAGGGGGAGGGGGGGCGGAATAGCCCAGTTGGTAGAGCGCCGGACTCGTGATTCTGGGGTTGCGGGTTCGAATCTCCGACGGGCTGTTTCGGATTTTTCAGTCGGAATTAACATTGGTTCTGACTCCATTTCCTGTACAGTCCTTCGAATGAGACTATAAACCGAGGTTCCGTGTGTGAGCGCTCGGACAACATCCTGCACACACGTCAAATCCCATCACCAACTTTCGGAAGAGAAGGCCAGTTTGGCCGTTGGTATGGATGACACGTTACACATAGCATGCACCTTCCCCGAAGTTGGAGTATGGCTGCCTTAATGGCGGGATAAAAAAAAAAACGGTCATACACACAAAACTCCATTCCCTTTGTTGGGTAGATGGGATTAATACTTGCCTGTCTACACAGGGAGTGTCCGTAGGAGTATCAGCCTGCGTACTCAGAAAGAAAAGAAAATGGAATCTCCTGTCCCCGCGCTCTCCCCTCTCCGTCCCCAGCTGTTTCTGTATTTCATTTCTGGGTGATTTCTCCCCCTTTTCCCCTCACCACCTCCATCTACTTCCGTGGTCAGCATTCATCCATCATGTCAATGCATGGGGAAAAGGGTTTACTGTAGGTATTTTTCCGGCCGTCGACTCAGAACTACATGCACATGTAATCCGACACCGCGTAGCCGCTGAAGGTATGCTGTCTGTCGTGTAATTAACTCACTATGGTGCAAAGGAGATGAGTATTTATGATTTTTTTTTTAGTCTTTTGCAACGCCCATTGGTGTGTTTGTGTGTGTGTGTGTGTGTGTGTGTGTGTGTGTGTGTGTGTGTGTGTGTGTGTGTGTGTGTGTGTTTGATTAAATCAGTGTGTCTCCATCTATCATATTTATACACTTAAACGCGAAAAACAAGACATTTGTCCTTTAATGGAATTCATACTTACGTTTTTTTTATTTTCTTTCTTTTTTTTTTTTTTTTTTTTTTTTACTCTCTCTTAAATTTGACGACGACTGTTATCCAAACGACCGAACCGGGATCTGACCACCTCCGCGCTGGACATGGTGACGTCATGATCAGAGCGAGTCTGGTTCACAATCGTGGAAGCGCAGCATGTCCCCCCAGGACCTTGAGGACCCCCAGTGTCTGAGACAAGAGTCCTGACCGACCCTCACCGCCCTGTCATATGCAACTTTTGCCGCATGTATGTTTGCCGCGCCAGGAATATGTCTATGACGTTCCGTTCGGTGTGAGTGGTAAATACAACAGAGCGCGAAAGTGTCAACACACTAAGCATTAGGACATGAATGAACCCAGATGCTGTGTTTTGAAACGCAGAAAAAAAAAAAAAAAACCCTGAAACAGCAAGCGAATGTCCATTGGTAATGAAACACAGACTGTGTGAGGCTTTGAATGAAGTGTGAGGAAAAAAGTGAAAAAGCTCATTCTAAAAACAAAAAAAAAAAAAAAAAGAAAGCAATGGGGTGTGTGTGTGTGTGGGGGTGGGGGGGGGGGGGGGGGGGGGGGGTGGGGGGGATGGTGTCCCCCCCCAAGGGGGGGGGGAGGGGGGGGGGGGGGGGGGGTGGGGGGGGGGGGGGGGGGGGGGGGGGGGGGGGGGTCGAAAATCGTTTGACTCCCCCGTTCGACCCCCCCCATGGCCCCCCAACAGAGCCAAAGGTCACACACTATAGGGACAGAAGGGGGGGGGGGGGGGGGGGGGGCAATGGGGGGGACGGGGGGGGGGCTTGGAAGGATCCATGCTGTAAAAAAAAGATGAACATGCTTGGGGGGTGCTGGGGTGGGGGGGGGGGGGGGGGGTGGATTGGGGGGGGGGGGCTGGATTGAAGCCTCATTCTAAAAACAAAAAAAAAAGAAAGAAAAAGAAAGAAAATAATGTGGGGGGAAAAAGATTGGAGGTTGGAGGCCCCATATTAATTAAAAGAGAAAAATGATGGGAAACGTATCAACTTGCTCCCCGTATCCTGTTGTGTTCGGTCGAGAAATTTTGAAAAAAAAAAAAAAATCAAGGTAACTTTTCTTCATGTAAGAGCATGCTACACTGACGGAGCCTATGCATGCTGACAGATTCATTTTTGCCAGGGACCTGGTGCATCGTCTGACGTTTGTCAGCACTACCAAAGGAGCACATGTTCTGATTCTTCTCATTGTTCTGTGTAGGAACCCAAAGACAACATGTTGACGAATCTACTGCGCTAACTTGTGGAGCTTCGTTGTTGTTGGGGTTTTTGTTTATTTGTTTCAACAACAAAAGTATGACAACTGACACAGACTTTTTGTCGGGCAGACAGACAGAAAGTCAGAAAGAGAATACATGAAATGGGCGCGTTCCTAGGGGTATGCTTGCTGAATGTCAGTTTGTTATGCAGCACCTTGGCAATATTGTGTTATACATTATTCAGTCTTTCAGTTGTGGCACCGACGTTGGTTTTTGTCTCAGTTGTCGCTCCGAAGTTGCGTCTGGTCCAGCATCAAAAATAAATGCGAGTCTCTGCTCTGTGTTTCTGGTTTGTCGTTTGATGGGTTCATGACACAAACTGCGCGTGTGTGCTTGTTGTGAATGTGATTCTCTCTCTCTCTCTCTCTCTCTCTCTCTCTCTCTCTCTCTCTCTCTCTCTCTCTCTCTCTCTCTCTCTCTGTAAAACAGTGTTTTCTAAATTTACCTGTTCCCTGAACTCATCTCTCTCTGCAACCTTTCTCCTCCCTCCCCACCCCACTCCCCTCTCCACCCATCCCCAACCCCAAGTCCAACCCCGACCGCTTACAGGGAGAAATCTCCCCCCAACATCCTTCCTGTGTCACGACACGGAACCACGTAGATAACGTGCTCGTAGATAAACGCTTAACACTAAAACGCCCTGTCCACACTAACCGACGGAATTCAAATGGATGAACTCCAGCCCTGATTTCAATGCCATCATCTTTCGACATCAGTAACTCACTGTCGGGGCTTTATCTCTGTGGTTTAGCTGACTCGTGGTTTGGTGTCGCTTCAGGTCGACCCCTTTGGAGAAAGCGTTTTAAAATCTTAGAGGGGGGGAAACGCCCTGAAGTCACGCTGTTGTGTGATTTACTGCCGGGTCGACCGCGGAGGTCACACATCAAGGACGAATTCTTCGTGTCATGGTAGTTTATTTGTTTTAGTAAGCTTGTGAAGTGTGGCTTAGTGGGTGAGGCGCTCCTTTGGGTGTCGAGAGAGTCTTGAATCTGTGATCGAGTCTTCAAATGGGACAGCTCTCTCTCCCTCTCTCTCTCTCTCTCTCTCTCTCTCTCTCTCTCTCTCTCTCTCTCTCTCTCTGTCTCAACTGTAAGAAGTGGAGTGATCGTGTATTAGTCTTACAGACAGGACAACAAATCGACGTTCTGTGTGTAGAATGCAACAAGCCCACGTAACCCAAGGCAAAGAGGGAATTATCCGTGGTAAACATTTTTTCAGAAAAATCAACTTAGATTTGCCAGCAAAACACCATCATGTAGCAAAAAATTACACACACATATGCACGCACGGACATGTATCTAGACAGATAGATTGTATATATATATATATATATATATATATATATATATATATGTGTGTGTGTGTGTGTGTGTGTGTGTGTGTGTGTGTGTGTGTGTGTGTGTGTGTGTGCATGCGTGATTTTGAGTAGGGAGAGTAAAGGGGGCTCTGTTTGAGTGCGTGTGTGAGTGAATGGTGGATCTGTGTGTGTGCATGAGTATGTGTGAGGTGTGTGAGTGGGGAGAGTAAGAGGAGTTCTGTATATGTAGGGAGGTGCGCGCGCGCGCGCGCGCGTGTGTTTGTGTATGTGTACATGTGGAGAGAGTGCGGAGGAGAGGTGGGGGGGGAGTTTTTTGTGTGCGCATGTTGGTGTGGGTGGGAAGAGTAGGGGGGGGGGGGGGTGTCCGTTTGTGCACGTCTTACTGTGAGTGTGGAGAGTGGTGCGGCGGGGGAGGGTGTAACGAATAGGGGGGTGGGGGGGGGGGGGGGGTTTGGTCCTCTAGGAGAAGGACTCGGAGTGTATTCGTTATTAAAATTATAGAATATTTTCATATCAAAATTCACCTCCACCCTTTCTATTAGTAGTGGTGGTAGGACCATCTTTACTGTACTAGTCATCGAAAGAAATTTTCGTTTTTCTCAGAAGTATTAAAAATGCTCACGAATGGCTCGGGTACAATTTACGTTAGGCTTTTGCACTTCCAAGCGCTTGTGCTCCCAGTGACAGAATCAGAAAAAGAAATTATGTATGAACGACAAATAGACACAAATTAAGTGCCATTTTACGACACAAAACCTTACTGTTGTTCACAAAATTGAAACACACAAATAATCCATAATTTCAATGAAATTCAATCCGTCATTGCTTTGGATGGCTTTTTTTCCCCCGTTTTGTCTTATTTAAGAGAGATGGTCTTGTGGATTTGGAGTTAGAGTGCAATGGGTACTCGTAGACTTGGCTTATTTTGAAGTTGCCCTTGGGAGAGGTACACAGATCCCCGTCCTGTTTGTTGACGTCACCAGTGGGACAGGCCTACTGGATAGTCGGTTGTCCATGTAGCCACACGTGGCGTAGCAAGGATTCTTGTCCCTGTACTGGACCAGCTGACGTGTATGATAGGGTCCCATGGTCTGTGGAGATCACATAACCTGGATTGTAGATGAGAGGCTCGGATTCCGGCTTGGTGAGTCCTCACGCTTGCCCTTTGACCTTTCAGGAAAGTGTGACGTCTCAGCCGGCATGAGTGAGACTAGCATGGATGTACCACCTTTAATCTTCTGTCCTCAATTTAGTTTCTTCACTTGGGTTGTCAGTGGAGAGTTTTACTTAGTGGTGCGAGACATTAGGAAACTGTGAACAAGCAAAGGGAAATAACTCTCCAAAGTAGCCAAACACTCGTGTGGTTTGTATTACATATTCCCATACAGTTAAGGCAGAGTATTAACTGATCACCAACTACAAAGCACAAAGACAATCATATCAACAGTATTTATCACTCATCTTCGCAGACTTTCCCAGGTATTGGCGTGAAGTTATCATGCATAAATACATAACAACGCATAGTTAAAAGACTCAGGAACTAGATTCCACTTTAGATTTTTTTTTCTAAGACAGTCAGTGAAGCTGAACAGAGGATCTCGAGAAAAGAGAGACAAACATTGCTGTCTCTGGCATACACCAGTGGTGAGTCTCTGGCATACACCAGTGGTGAGTCTTAGGCATACACCAGTGGTGAGTCTCTGGCATACACCAGTGGTGAGTCTCTGGCATACACCAGTGGTGAGTCTTAGGCATACACCAGTGGTGTGTCTCTGGCATACACCAGTGGTGAGTCTTAGGCATACACCAGTGGTGTGTCTCTGGCATACCAGTGGTGAGTCTTAGGCATACACCAGTGGTGTGTCTCTGGCATACAACAGTGGTGAGTCTTAGGCATACACCAGTGGTGAGTCTCTGGCATACACCAGTGGTGAGTCTTAGGCATACACCAGTGATGAGTCTCTGGCATACACCAGTGGTGAGTCTCAGGCATGCGCCAGTGGTGAGTCTCAGGCATACACCAGTGGTGAGTCTTAGGCATACACCAGTGGTGAGTCTCAGGCATACACCAGTGGTGAGTCTTAGGTATACACCAGTGTGAGTCTTGCACACCGGAAATGACTGATATCACACTTCTGACTTCTTCCACGCGGTCTGCTCCTTATCGTGGTGTGGGAGCTTGTGTACCTCTATGACCCAGAGAGAGCTATGCCAGCGGGAGCGTATGCTCCTGGTAGGGCCACCCAAGCGGGACAGGTCGAAGGTTACAGGTCAGACTAATGTAAACCAACTCTTCTGGAGGTTTAACGGGATTGCGTAGGGCTAACACCCCTTCCTAAAAAAAAAAAAAAAAAAAAAAAAAAAAGTTACAGAAGCATCGACAACATCAAACCAAGACAATCACCTGGAAGAGGAAGGGTCTCCATCCCGGAGACTCATGACGTCAGGCAGTGAAAGCCATGAGGAAGCTGCAAGACTGACCCCCCTTCTGACCCCAGGAAAACAAGGATAGCCACTTGGAACATCAGGACAATGTACGAAGCAGGCAGAACCATCCAGATAGCAAGAGAGATGAAGACCTACAAGACAGGAGTCCTAGGACTGAGTGAGACAAGGTGGCTACAGGAACCCGCTGGGAAAAGGAAGAGAGGGCCGACCTCGCAGCAGCTGGAGGCGAGACACTGAGGCAGAGATAAAGAGGCAGGGGACCAACTGGACAGGCCTTCAGCGAGCAGCCCAGAACCGAGCGTGATGGCGGAGTGTTGTCGATGGCCTGTGCTCACCCAGCTATGGACCTAAATAAGTAAGAATACCTCTGACCTAGCGCGCGTCTGTGTAGTTTTGAGACTTCATCTTTCCTTTCAGAGATTTAAGCTAACCATCGAGTTTCCGATGTCGGTCCGATTGACAAGTTGTTATGACAGCAAGCGGGATTTTATTATTAGGGAACGGTGGGGGAGGGTAGAACTAGTCATATGAAAAAGACACGCGAGACTTCTCAGCATGTGCGGTGTGACGTAATGCAGTTTTGACCAAACATGATAATCTCTCGACGGTCACAATGGGTATTAGCCTTTAACGTGATGTTCGAAGGTGTGCGCCATTCGCCATATACGTCACTTGTGCAGACACACAGAGCAATAAAACATCCTACAAGTTCACGGGATTCATGTCACGAACTGATTAAAGAGGTAGCATAGCGGTCACCTTGTCTGTGACACTAGAGTGAGCGGGGAAGGAGTGTATGTTGGTGATCAACGTCACAATGACGTCAATATTCTATAAGACGTCGCTGAGACTCGCGTCATGATTATCGTCGCGCCCGCACCCAACAAAGCCAGACAGGCAGGGGTAAGAAAGGGAGGGAGAGTAAGAGGGAGGCGAAGGGGCGGAGAGGAGGGAGGGGAGAGAAGGATGGGCGTCGGAAAATGACATAGAACTGATATATATAAGCTTATATATATATATATTGCATACAGAGAAGCAGACATACAAAAACACACCTCTCGCTCGTGTGGTGTGTCTGTGTGTATGAGTTTGAGCACGCATGCGTGCTTGTGTTATCTCTCTCTCTCTCTCTCTCTCTCTCTCTCTCTCTCTCTCTCTCTCTCTGTGTGTGTGTGTGTGTGTGTGTGTGTGTGTGGGTGTGTGTGTGTGTGTGTGCTTGCCTGCCTGCCTGCCTGCCTGCGTGTGTGTGCGTGTGTATACGACGCGCACAAAGACCAAAGCAGGAAAGGTACAGGCAATGTTGTGTCGTCTCGAAGACAAATGCAAACAGGTGAGTCCAATATTTCTGTATGACATAGTACAGTGGAATGCTTGCTGTTGGCAGTAGCGACTGGTCAGGCTTTCTCTTTACAAGTTTGACCTCGTTTTCTCTTTAGTCTTGTGTAGGACTAGAGATCGAATTTCTGGTCAAATTTTAGATGTCATTGATTTGTGTTCAGTTTCCATTTTACTTCAAAACCTCTCTGTCTCTCTCTCTCTGTCTCTGTCTCTCTCTCTCTCTCTCTCTCTCTCTCTCTCTCTCTCTCTCTCTCTCTCTCTCTCTCTCATCTCAAAACAATTAACTTGAGAAAAAAGCAGCCTAAATATGTTCTCTTTACAGTAAGCTGGTAAGCACTACAACTACTACCTAAATAATTGTGTTCTATTAACAGTAAGCTAGTAGACACTACAACTACCACTACTGCTGCTGCTACTGCTTTCAGTTCTCCTGCAGCATCTACTAGTTTTATTGCTACTAGCACGGCTCTTAGCCAGGGAAAATGAGATGAGTCTAATTATGCGATGATATGTTTCTGCTTTACTGTGGGGTAAGAAGTCAAAAACAAACGCCAGTAACAAGATAAAGAATAATACACGTGTGAAAAAAAAAAAGAAGAAAAAAA
>JADBJO010001732.1:280000-282500 GCA_016801955.1 Conus betulinus
TTGGTTCTGACTCCATTTCCCTCTACGGTCCTTCGAATGAAAGACTATAAACCGTGTGTGAATGCACGCACAACATCTTGCACACACGTAAAATTCCATCACCGACTTTCGGAAGAGAAGGCCAGTTTGGCCGTTGGTATGGATGATACTTTACGCATAGCATGCACCTTCCCCGAAGTTGGAGTATGGCTGCCTTAATGGCGGGATTAAAAAAAAAAAAAACGGTCATAGACACAAAACTCCACTCCCTGTTGTTGGGGGGGGGGGGGGGGGGTATCCTTGGCTGTCTATACAGGGAGTGTCCACAGGAGTAATAGCTGCGTGCGTAAAAAAAAAAAAAGTGACTTTAAACATGCCAAGAGGAGTGTGTAAACATTTCAAATATCTGTGCACGGAAATTCAACACACCAAGAGATGTATCGGTAGCTTCATTGAGACTGTCGTTCAGGATGAGACGGACGTGATAGTGCCCTCCGGAGAACTTTGCTCATTGATGCAGTTTCGGGACTAACAGCTCTTGTTGCCAGTAAGGGGCTTGGTAGGTGGTGTCCTGCCGAACGTTTGATCAGAACAGGCGCCATCGGATCGAAACAGGCGCCATTTGAACAACACGAATACACACGGTGCAGTGTCTCCTCTGGTGGGTTGCCTCATGACGACTTGATGCTGACTGCTCTCTGTGATGGATTGTTGGTGCCGGGGCTGCCATGGGACAGGCATAGGTGTGGTTGTGGACAGCGAGCGAGGGAATGAGCGGCGTGGAAGTTTATGCCCCTTGAAGATGAGACGGAGGGGAAAAGATCTCTTCGAACGGTGTGTGTGTGTGTGTGTGTGTGTGTGTGTGTGTGTGTGTGTGTGTGTGTGTGTGTGTGTGTGTGAGCATGTATGTGTGAATGTGTGTGTGCGTGTGTGTGTGAGTGCGCGTGCGCGCGCTCGTGTGTATGAGTGTATGTATGTACGTATGTATGTGTGAATGTGTGTGTGTGTGTGTGTGCGCGCGCGCACGCGCGCGTGTGTGTGTGTGTGTGTGTCGTGTGTGTTCGTGTGTGTGTGTTCGAGTGTGAGTATGTATGTGTCCGAGTGTGTGTGTGTGTGTGTGTGTGGTGTGTGTGTGTGTGTGTGTGTGTGTGTGTGTGT
The DNA here is from genome assembly GCA_016801955.1 of Conus betulinus. NCBI lineage: Eukaryota > Metazoa > Mollusca > Gastropoda > Neogastropoda > Conidae > Conus > Conus betulinus. The sequence continues at coordinate 281,138 of JADBJO010001732.1, forward strand.
GTGTGTGTGTGTGTGTGTGTGTGTGTGTGTGTGTTCGTTTCTCATTAATTTATTAAGTGTTTTTTTTTAATGTCAGTACAACACCATGTTAATCTGACAGTAAATGGTTTCAGTCAGTCAGTCAGTAAGTCAGTCAGTGTGTGTGTGTGTGTGTGTGTGTGTGTGTGTGTGTGTGTGTGTGTGTGTGTGTGTGTGTGTAAGCGTTTTTTGTTGCGTCTGTCTGTCTGTTCTCAATCACATCACATCCTGTCTCGTTGTCTTGTTTCACCTTGTCTCGTCTTGTCTTGTCTTGCCTGGGTCGACAGATACGCTCAGGCTGTCCTGATCTAGAATGTTCCCGCTGGACTGACTCATGAGGAACGATAGTAGTTCCACTGTAAAGCCACAGACAGAGAGATAGACAGATACCGACGGGTGTATTATTAGAACTCTCTGTGGGTCCTCACGTCACGCAGACGATGGGGTTATCAGTGATGACGTGCGACCAGCAGTGATAACCGAACATTATCCATTCCACAGTCAGCGTGTTTGCTTCACTACGTCATTGACAAGACAAGAGAGAGAGAGAGAGAGAGAGAGAGAGGGAGCGTTCTTCTATTCATTGGCGTCCTGCCTGTTACACTATAGCGACCGTTTGGACATACAAAGTTCAACGTTTAGATATTATCGATTAGCCGAGAGGGAGGGCGAAGATCCCGTGTGCATGCGCTCTTTTTCACGATCAAAACGTAGAAACACATACATGCACGCGTTTGCAAATAAATGCATGCATACACACACACGCGCGCACACACACACACACGCGCGTGATACACACACATACACGCACGCACGCGTGCGCATGCACGCGCGCGCGCACACACACACACACACACACACACACACACACACACACACAAGCAAGCGCGCACACACACAAACAGATACACTACGAGGCACACACACACACACACACACACACACACACACACACACACACACACACACACACACACACACACCATCTGTGTAATAACCTGCGATTACTTAGACAAGGCACCTGACTGTTACGTGCACAGGAAAGTGAATAGAGACACTTACCGTTATCTGTCAGTGCGTCATTTGCATAATGAAGTCGTTCGTTGACACTGTCCGGTTTCTCATCGTCCGCACCTCTTCATGGTGAAGTAGAAAGATGGGATGACGGGGAAGACGACGACGATGACGGGAACGAAAGCAACGATGATGATGATGATGATGATGATGATGATGGTGGTGAGGAGGAGGAGGAGGAGGAGGAGGAGGAGGATGACGATGACGATGACGGTAATGACGGCGATGATGATGATGACAGTGGTGGTGCTGCTGCTGCTGATGGTGATGG
>JADBJO010001732.1:295000-297500 GCA_016801955.1 Conus betulinus
ATCAGTCCTAGCAACTTTTTTTTTTCCTCTCCACACTTTCATTTTGTTTTTATTTTCTACCTTTCGCTGGCTGCTTTGTGGGTGCTGTTGGATTCTTTTTTTGAACCCTTTGTTGTGAGAACACCACAGAATTACGGAACTGTGGTGTGTCTCTATTTGACGCCAAGAGCACAGACACAATCAGCCGTGTCTCCCTGATGGGTTCCGATCCAGCGGACGAAAAGCCTGGGAGCAGGCAATACATATAGATCTGCCTTCGAGAGGGATTGCGATGGTTCCCTCATGCAGCTAGTGAAGGGTTTTCATATTTATAATATACAATTTCCCATTTTCCTTCATCTCCAATTTCTTTTTAAAAATTTCAAATCGTTGCCCAGTCATTGCTATATTGATGGAAGAATTGTTGACCTGTACTTGTTTTCCCCCCACTACTTAATTGTTCATCAGTCCTAAGTTTCAGTTGCACCAAACGTTGCATTGATTTTTTTTTAGTTTGTAGTCATAACTAACATTTGTTTTCGCGCACGTGATTAAAAAAAAAGAAAAGAAAGCCTTACGTGAAAACATAGATTTTTGCTGTTTTCAAGGAGTGTATTATTATCGTTGTTTTTGTTTCACCGGGAAACCAATTTGTTTTCTTCTTCTTCTCCTTCTCCTCCTTCTTTTTCTTCTTTTTTTCTCATCCTCCTCCTTTCCTCCTGTCCCTCCTCCTCTTCCTCCCCTTCCTCTTCCTCCTCCTCCTCCTGCTCCTCCTGCTACTTTTCCTCCTCCCTCTTTCTCCTCCTCCTCCTCCTCCTTCTCCTCCTCTTCAACTTCATCCTCATCCTTATCTTCCTTCTCCTTCTCCTCCTCCACACTTTTTCTTCTTTTCTTCTCCTATTCCTCTCTACCTTCATCCTCCTCCTATCCTCATTCTTCTTTTTTCTGCTCCTCCTCCACCTTTTTCTTCTTTTCTTCTCGTATTCCTCTCACCTTCATCCTCCTTCCCTCCTCATTCTTCTTCTTCTGCTGCCTCCTCATTTTTTTTCACCACCTCCTCTCATTCTTATTCCCATCATTATCGTTTCCTTCCTCCTCCTTCCCTTTCTTCCACTTCCTTCTTCTTTCTTTTTGTTCTTCTTTTCTTTATCTCGCGCTCCTGGTCATAATCTTGATTATTCACATCCTTCTCCTTCATCATCATCATCATCATCATCACCATCATCATCATCGTCGTCTTCTTCTTCTTCTTCTTCTTCTTCTTCTTCTTCTTCTTTCTTCTTCTTCTTTCTTCTTCTTCTCCTCCTTCTTCTTCTTCTTCTCCTTCTTCTTCTTCGTTCCTAAACTAAAATTCCGAGATTTGCCTGTGATGAAATGTCTGCGTACACGATTATTTTCAAACCCACCATCAGGGAAGCCATAGTCCGTCTTCGGGAATGAGAAGAAAGCAACAGTTAGGACCCTTTGAAGCCGGTGGGGGCTTCACAATGCTGACTACACGATGCTGACTACACGATGCTGACTACACGATGCTGACTTCACAATGCTGACTACACGATGCTGACTTCACGATGCTGACTACACACGATGCTGACTACACGATGCTGTCTACACGATGCTGACTACACACCATGCTGACTACACGATGCTGGCTACACGATGCTGACTTCACGAAACTGACTTCACGATGCTGACTACACGATGCTGACTTCACAATGCTGACTTCACGATGCTGACCTCACGATGCTGACTTCACAATGCTGGCTACACGATGCTGGCTACACGATGCTGGCTACACGATGCTGACTTCACAATGCTGACTTCACGATGCTGACCTCACGATGCTGACTTCACAATGCTGGCTACACGATGCTGGCTACACGATGCTGGCTACACGATGCTGGCTACACGATGCTGGCTACACGATGGTGACTTCACAATGCTGACTTCACAATGCTGGCTACACGATGCTGGCTACACGATGCTGACTACACGATGCTGACTACACGATGCTCTTCAAGTGACTGCCTGTGACAGATGTCTGTCCAGAAGCAGCCGGTAAACCAAAGCAATTGTCCGGTATTATATTGTATTGTATAGTGTCGTATCGTATCGTACTGAATTGTGTTGTGTTGTGTGTGTCGTGTCGTGTCGTGTCGTGTCGTGTCGTGTCGTCGGTCGTGTCGTGTCGCGTCGCGTCGCGTCGTATCGTGTCGTGTCGTGTCGCATGGCGTCGCGTCGCGTCGCGTCGCGTCGCGTCGCGTTGTGTTGCGTTGCTTTGCGTTGCGTTGCGTTGTGTTGTATTGCATCGCATCGGATCCCATTGTAGTATAAAGTATTGAGCTGTATCATATCGCATTGTATTACATACAACTGTAAAGAACTGAGTTGTATCGCATCGAATCGTAACCCCTTGTAAAGTAATGAGTTGTACAGTATGGCATCGTATCCGTATCCTATTGTAAAGTTTTGTGTTGTATGGCGTAGCACCGTACCGTATATCCTATCGTAAAGAATTGAG
>JADBJO010001732.1:302500-312500 GCA_016801955.1 Conus betulinus
ACCTACTAAGCCCCTTACTGACGACAATAATTGCTTAGTCGCAGAGCCGGCGTGAGTGAGCTCTCCCTCCGGAGGGCACCACCACGTCCGTCCAGCGACAGCCCCCATTGGCTCGCCGATACCGGTGACCCCGACGGAACCAAACCAAGGCCACAGACGTGGAGGGGACATCGAAATTGAGGTCACCATGAGAGCAGGGCATGAAAAAGACCACACAGAACTTGAGACTTTTTTTTTTTTTTTTTTTTTTAATGCTGATCGATGAGAATGAGGATGATTAAGATGATGCTACGGATTTCCACTTTCGTTTTAATCTTGTTTTTGAAAAACACATGCATCAAACACACCATGAATTGCACATACCCATGTAATTTTGTAACACCGATAATTTTCCCATTTCTTTAGCACCTCTGTTACATTGTGAGTGTGTGTGTGTGTGTGTGTGTGGGGGGGGGGGGGGGGGGGGGGGGAAGGGGAGCTCCAGCTTTGAGAATGACATACATTTTATTAGGGGTGTAAGCAATGATTACGATACCTTTGCTGCTCGCTAAAGAAAACCAGATCTTGCACTACGAGCGCTTGCAAACGAGCAAAACGACCTATTGCGCTGGTACACGCATCTTGGTCTTCTTCCTCGTAAACGGCCGCTTTTGTGGGCAGGGTCAGGTGGCAAAGTCCGCAGTCCAAGGCAGTGGACTCTGTTGGCCCTTGTCCACAGTTGGCAGTCCTGTCAGTGAGAAGAAGAATGCCTATCATTACCTGCACCAATCAATGTGTCACTGTTAGGCTCTAGGTATAGTGGGACCTCGACCCGGCCGTGCAGTGGGCGGCCCGTCCGGGAGAAAAAAAGAAGGATTAAAAAAAAAAAATTCTGCTCCAGTCCATCTCTTTTCAAAGTTACTGGCGACGGCCCCCAAGCCGCACATAGTGCATCCGGCCCGACCCGTGTGATGTTGCCGGTCGTGCAAACCGCACTTTCCCCGGGCGTCGGGGTGAAGGGACTGAACCCCTCCTCTGGGTTTTGGGTTGTGTTTTTTTTTACACCATTTATCTTTCTTTTCAAACATGGACGACGGAAAACTCATCGCTGCCGTAAAGCTCAGATCATTTATCCAATCAAAAAGTGACAAGAATCATGCAAACAGAGATACATTCTCTCTGCTGCTCGGGATAACATCGCACGAGAAGTTGGAGACAATGGTGACCAGTTAAAATTGTATCTTTTTTTTTTTGTACTCCCAGTTCTTATAGAACAGGGAGTACTTTACAATGGGAACTAAGAAATGCTGTCTGTCAGTCTGTCTGTCTGTCTGTCCGTGGTTAAAACGTGTTCCACTCGCTCCAGACAAAACTTCTGAGCCGATCTTTCTGAAAATTTGTTGGTATGTTCATTATGGGTCACGGATGATGCCGATGTTTTACTTTACCAGAATAGCGGTTATTAACGGCTCTAACGGCTCAAAAACAGTTTTTTTTCTTTATGGAATATCTCTGAAAAAAAAAAACTTCGCGGATTTCTTATATTAGTGACAAAATACATTATGACACATGTTGGATTCTGACTTTTTTTTTTTTTTTAATTACGACGCAAGTTTGATTGTGACGGTTTTTTTTTTTTTTTTAACAGCGTATTCAAGATAGATCTAAACTGGGGAGTACGTTTTATATGCTTTGCATCTTGTTTTTCCACCAGATAAATAGTCACAAAACAAATCTTCAACTGGAGATCCAATACTATTTAAATTAACAACAACAAAAACGCCAGTCTCGGATACATTTTCTACAAAAAACTCAGAAACATCCACATGGATTCAAGAGTCCTTGAAGGTTTTGATCACTGTTCTAGTCCATCCATTCTGACGTTTTCTTTTACGATTTAAAAAATAAGAATGTTTTAAACATAATGGTAAATCTTCAGCTTTAGATCCAAATACTATTCATATCAACAACAAGACGCAAAGCATAGGCAGCATGTGTGAGTGTGAGTGTGTGTGTGTGTGTGTGTGGTGTGTGTGTGTGTGTGTGTGTGTGTGTGTGTGTGTGTGTGTGTGTGGTGTGTGTGTGTGTGTGTGTGTGTGTGTGTGTGTGTGTGTGTGTGTGTGCAATTTGCGTGTGTATGTGCGTGCGTGTGTGTGTGTGTGTGTGTGTGTGTGTGTGTGTGTGTGTGTGTTTGTGTGTGTGTGTGTGTGTGTGTGTGTGTGTGTGTGTGTGTGGTGTGTGTGTGTGTGTGTGTGCGTGTGTGTGTGTGTGTGTGTGTGTGTGTGTGTGTGTGTGTGTGTGTGTGTGTGTGTGTGTGGTGTGTGTGTGTGTGTGTGTCACTGTAGGAATCCGTCAATAGCTTCTTTGTATATGGGCGAGTGAGTAAGTTTGTGCGATGTGAGAGTTACACTTTCCCAATGAGGCATTCGGCTACAGAGCACAGGGGTTTAGAAGTACGAACGAAAAAAAAAAATGTTATTGGGAACAAAAATGGTGTGGGGGGGTAGGGGGGAAAAAGTGGATGGAGGTGGTGTCGGGGGTGGAAGGTGGGGGGTCAAGTGGGGGTCAGGTGGGGGTGATTGTAAAAAAAGAAAAAAAAAAAGAAGAACAAACAACCTCAGTAGGAAGAAGAAGAAAGAAGAAGAGAGAAGAAGAGATGATGATGATGATGATGATGAGTGGCGAGAAGAAGAAAGAAGAGAGAAGAAGAAGAAGAAGAAAAGAAAAAAAAGAAGAAAGAAGAAGAAGAGAAGAAGAAAAGAAGAAAAAAAACGGGGAGAAGAAGAACGACAGACGCAGATCACCTCAGAAAAGGGGATAGGATTAGGGGGAAGGGGGGGGGGGGGGGGGGGGGGGGGGGGGGGGGGGAGCAAAATTGAGGTGGGGGTCGAAGGGCTGCTAAGACCCCAGTAGAGGTACATGGACAAGGCATTGCACTGAAGACCTCCCCTGAGAGGAAAAACCAACGGCTATTTTTGTTGCGAAAAATAAACGTTGGCAAAAGCATGAACTCCCCACGTTTACGTAAGTTGAATATACATCTGTTGCTTTACATACCCAGACCCACTAACAATTCCTAATTCTTTCACATTTGTAAGGGGGGGGGGGGGGGGGGGGGGGGGGTTTCCAGAATTCTTTCCAGAATCTCTATGACTCCCCTTTCCGCATCCCCACATCCCCTTCACCCCCCCCCACCCCCCCCCCACCCCCCCCCCCCCCCACCCCACCCCCCCACCCCCCCCCCCCCCCACCCCCTTTCAGATCCACGACTAGATCATAACAAACAATAGACAAAAAGGGTATATTGATAGCGCACACGCGCATGCACTCTATCTCTCTGTATGTTTCTCTTTTCTACCTCTCTCTCTCTCTCTCTCTCTCTCCACACACACACACACACACACACACACACCACACACACACACACATACACATACGCGCGCCCGCGCGCGCGCGCACATGCACGCGCGCGCGCACCACACATTCACACACACAGCACGCACACACACGCAAAACACACACACGCACGCACGCGAACCCACACACACACACACACAAACACACACACACACACACACACACACACACACACGAACAAACAAGCAAAAAACAGAGAGAGAGAGGAGAGAGAGAGAGAGAGAGAGAGAGAGAGAGAGAGAGAGAGAGAGGAGAAACACTTAAAACAACAACACCAACTACAAACAACAACAACAACAACGTTGTATTCTCGGACATTAAGAAGGAACGAAAATTCTTTCTTTTCCCACCAATTCGCTGCAAGCTGATAAACCACATCCAGAACACGCTCAGATAAAAATATCACAGTAGAAAGCACGAAACAAGTGTGATGTCTGCTCTCTCTCTCTCTCTCTCTCTCTCTCTCTCTCTCTCTTCTCTCTCTCTCTCTCTCTCTCTCTCCTCTGTCTGTCTGTATGTCTGTTTGTCTGTCTGTTCTCTCTCGTGTCTGGCTCGGTCTGTCTGTCTGTATCTCTGTCTGTCTGTCTCTGTCTGTCTGTCTCTCTCTCTCTCTGTTTGTCTGTATTGTCTGTGTGTGTGTCTCTCTCTCTGTGGTCTGTCTGACTCTCTCTCTCTCTCTGTTTGTCTGCATTCGTCTGCTCTCTCTCTCTCTCTCTCTCTCTCTCTCTCTCTCTCTCTCTCTCTCATACAAAGCTGACAAGAACACACATACAAGCAACAAATGGAGGGATACTCACCTAATCGAACATCACATTTACAGATTAATTCAATTTTTCTCCTTTTTTTGTTGTTTGTTTGTTTTGTTTGTTTGTTTGTTAATTTGTTTGTTTTTAACCCTGTTTATTTTCCTGCCTAATATCTCTTCCGTATTGTCTCATGTTGCCCCTTGGACTCACACAGTACCTTACACGCCTATGTATCAGATTCCCCCCCTTTGGCTAATGAAGCGCATAATGAAGGCTTCAACGAATGGGCTGACGAGGCGTTATTGATGTGAAAGGTCATTAAACGATGTTGTTAGTTCATATTAAAACTGCCCAGATGTGAGAGGTAGGCTGGGGCGGCGGGGGGAGGGGGGAGGGGGCGGCGCTGGGGGGGGGGGGGGGGGGGGAGGGAGAGGCCTGGGGTTTTTGTCGACAGCTGGAATTGCTTAAAAGAGTTCGACAGGTTTCAAAGCATCGCATTATGTTGTCTTCTTCTTCTTCTTTTCTTCTTCTTTCTTTCTTTCTTTTTTTCTTTCTTTTTCTTTTCTTCTTTTTTTTTTTTTTTTGTTGTTTTTTTTTCCTGTGTAAAAACCTTTAAGGGGGGGGGGGGGGGGGGGATGAGGAGGAGGGGAGGAGGAGCAGGAGGAGCAAAAAAAGGGAAGAGAGGGAGGATAATTGGGAGAATTGGTTACAGGAAGCTATTTTTGAAAAGTGCATTCATGCTGCACCCATGCGATTAATAAATGAAATAAATGGTGACAGCTCTGATGTGGTCATTGACCGTTTGAAATCTTTTCATATATGTATGTACACATGTCAATCAGATGACCCAATATCGTGGTATTTTCAGTATTACGTAAGGTTATAGCTATGAAAAACTTACACACACACACACACACACACACACACACACACACACACACACACACACACACACACGTACGTGCGCACGCACGCGCGCGCGCGCGCGCACGCACGCACACACACACACACACACACACACACACACACACACACACACACACACACACACAACATGGCCTGCATTGATATGACACGGTGCCGGTTTCATGATAAATGGCTCTTATAGAAGCCCTTGATTGAAGGGTGTTTGACAGTATTGTAAAGCGATCGATCGAGTAGCACATATTACGTTTCTTTCATGGGTCTGATGATCCCGAGTGTTATTTGTTTGTTTATTTACTTCGATAGAATATTTCATACTTGTCTAGGTATCTATTACTTTATGAGTTTATATCTTTGTATCATGTTTCTCTAAATTGCACAATTGTTTTTGTTTACTTTACATAAATTTCATATATATGTATGTATATATATGTGTGTGTGTGTGTGTGTGTGTGTGTGTGTGTGTGTGTGTGTGACCGTGTGTTGTGTGTGTGTGTGACCGTGTGTGTTGTGTATGTGTGTCTATGTATGTGTATGTGTGTCTGTCTGTCTGTCTGTCTGTCTGTCTGTCTGTGTCTGTGTGAAAACTGGTATATGCCCGTGTATTTTTTTTTCGCGCGATCTGCGCTTATAATTTCGAAATTGAAAAAGATTTTTTCTCAACCGAAACTGAAACTTCTTTGTACATAACGTTGTACGGTGAAAATCTTCCGATCGTAGTCAGAATTCAAAGTAAAACGCATTTGTCCTACCCAGTCAAACACTACTCGCTGGCACTGGCTGAAACAGGTGGACGGATGTTCTCTCCTCTTCTGAAAGAGAAGACAACTCCATTGCCCGAACACTGCACACACAATTGAATTCAAAACCAGCAGATAAATGCCGACTTTCTTTTCTACCAATCGTAAGCAAGGTTACAGAATTCGGCAAATCATGTAGCTGGATATGTACACTGATATAAACAAAGAAGCGCGACACAGACATGATCAAGAAAGACGAAGTTTGCACAAACGATTACCTAATTCAGCCTCTTTCTTTTCAGAATCCACCTCGTTTCCAATACAAACAAGACACAAGCTATGTCTAATGGCAAGAAGTAAAAAAAAAAATAAAAAATCTTTTTTCGAATTGTGCTTAGACATTCATTAAGGTTTCCCCTCAATCTGCACCAAACATCTGCGCCATGAGATTGGTGGAAGGAGCATTCGACATGATCACGTTCCACCGTTGGGTGACCGACGACAAAGCCGGAACTCGGAACGAAAAGACTGGGCGGTTAAGAACAGGCTGCACACCAAAAATTAATGCGCTAAGGCTTTGCTTAAGGAGTCGAGTATTCATAGACTGGCGTGATTACGTTGTTTTGAGAATTGTTATTGTGTCTGAAAGTTGATTCTCCTCATTTCCTTTCACGTGGCCATCAAGGTACAAGCCAGGTGGTTCCAAGGAGACAGATTCAAATCAGAAGAATGGGATTATTTTGTGCGTTTGAGGCTGGCGCAAAGATAGGGTGACGGGTGAGTGCAAAGGCCTGAAATATGCGTCAACTAAGGGGAAGGTCATGTGTTTGAAAATTGTGGTTTCATCGGTGAAAAATCCCTGTAAATCAAGGGGGAAAATTGGTGGGGAGTTTGTTCTTTCGATCAATCATCAGTTTCATTTTAAATGCTGGCTCAAATTTATGGCAGGCCTCAAAACGCTCACATGGATGATAACAGTGTTTTAGAGCAAAATCCTCATTGTGGTGTGTGGCCACAAACACAAAGCACTATCGAGATGGAGTCACCACACGATCTGAGCTCGTTAGCTGGAAGTTCACGCAGTGAAGAACGATGGCTGTGTCGCTGGCGGGAATCATAGTTATAGGCGGATACAGGCCGTTTGGCTGGGCAGGTCTGATGACGGCTTTGATGATGGCTCCATTGAGAACTGACTAGCTGGTAGGTCTTTTTGTAAACGTCAAGGTCAGTGCGTGCCTGATCATCACAGAGAATGAAAAAAAAAAATTCATAAATCAATATTCTAATCGTAAGAAGATAGATAGATGGATCGATAGATAGGTAGATTGATTGATTGATTGATTGATAAATAGAATGATAGACAGACAGATAGATAGATACAAAGAAAGACAGACAGATAGATAGACAGACAGGCAAACAGATAAATAGATACAGACAGTGAGACAGATAGATAGATAGATAAAGACAGACAGACAGAGAAAGACAGATAGACTGATAGGTAGGTAGATAGATAGTAGATAGGTGGATGGACGGACGGACGGACGGATAGATAGATAGATAGATAGATAGATAGATAGATAGATAGATAGATAGATAGACGGATGGGTGGATAGACAGATAGATAGATAGATAGATAGATAGATAGATAGGTAGATAGATAGATAAGCTAGATGTCTTATTCAGTCCCGTTTCCACACGCGAGTTGATATGCGAGGCATACCCACAAAAGGAAGTTGAACCGTAAAAAAAATGATGAACCTTTGATCCGAAAAAAATGTATGTAGAGTATCATTAGAAAGAACTAAAAAAAAAAAAAAAAAAAAAAAAAAGAAAAAAAAAAAAAAAAAAAAAAAAAGAAAAGAAATCACTGTTGTCGATTCTTTTTTTCTTTTACCCGTACATCCATGCCACTTGAGCGGTATTGCATCCAGTCGCTCATTCCGGGTTCCCTTCCCCCCCCCCCCCCCCCCCCCCCCCCCCACCCACCACCACACACACACACACACACACACACACACACACACACACACACTCCACTTCCACAGCCACAGCCTAGCTTGTCCCGCCACAGTCCCGGCACCAGCAATCCATATGAACCCGTCAGCGTCAAATCGTCACGAGGCAAACCAACCCCCAGAGGAGATACTGCACTGCCAGTGCAGTCACTTCCGTGGTGGTCAGTGCTGCCTGCTTTGAGCCAACAACGTATGAAGGACGCCACTTATTAAGCTCCTTACTGACGACGATAATAATGACTAAGTCTGGAGCCAGCGTGAGTGGAGCGGCTCTCCCTCCGGACAGCGCCACCACGTCCCGTCGAACGATTGACTCCCCCATGAACTTGCGCGTGACCGGCGACTTCGACAGACCCAATCCAAGGACATGGACGTGTGGAGAGACAGGCAAAACTGGGTCATTATGAGAGCAGGGCGTGAAAGGGCCACAGAACTGAAACTTGTTCATGTTGATCGATGAGCGCGAGGATGATGACTAGGATGATGCTACGGGTTTCCATTCTGGTCTGCGATTGCATGACAGGGCTCTCTATACTCAAAGCCTACTTTCATAGTGTAACCTGGCGTCAACCAGCCCCGAAAGATCCAGACACCTGCAGTGTTGGTCAGGAAATTGGAAAACAACAGTCTCGGAAAACACCCATTCAGTGGATGAGACTCGATGGTGCGGTCAAAGTAATGGTAAACTCAACTCTGGGACTTCCCACGGCCGGGAGTGCGCGACGCTAACCGCATCTCTATGGCGACTGGTCTATTTCCTAAACAGAGTTGCACGGAGAGTGTTCCCACAAACCAGATAGCTATTTCTAAGAATTCATTTCTTGACACGGCGCTTCACAGTTTAAAAAAAAAAGGTTGATTAGCCAGCTTAAATAAATGTCAACGAACCGCCATAGAAAACGTGGACAAACGAGTTCCGCCTGCAGTCGTTTCACTTTGCAACTAGCCAGCTTATTTAATCATTGTCTATTTTTCTATGCCTGTGTGTGTTGTGTGTGTGTGTGTGTGTGTGTGTGTGTGTGTGTGTGTGTGTGTGTGTGTGTGTGTGTGTGTGTGTGTGTGTGTGTGCTCCTGATTGCATGCGTTGGTGCTGGCTCCTGATCGTGTGTGTGTGTGTGTGTGTGTGTGTGTGTGTGTGTGTGTGTGTGTGTGCATTGGTTCCTGATTGTTTGGCCTGATTGCTTGGTGCTAGTAACTGACTGTATGTGTCTGAGATGTCTTCTGAATTTATTATGAGCTTTATTGATTTATGACTCTTTGTGTTAATGCTGGTTCCTGGTTTTGCACGTATGTCGTTCTAATTCCTGACTTTGTGTTGGTTTCTGATAGTATGTGTTTGACTTAATTTCTGATCGCGCGTGTGTTTGCACTGGTTCCTGATTGTATGTGTTCGTATTGGTCTCTGATTGTACGTGTTTGTGCCAGTTTCTGATTGTGTGTATGTGTTTGTATTGGTTTCTGAGTGTATGTGTATTGTTGTATGGTTTCTGAGTGTATGTGTTTGTACAGGTTTCTGAGTGTATGTGTTTTTGTACTGGTTTCTGAGTGTATGTGTTTGCATGGTTTCTGAGTGTATGTGTTTGTACTGGCTTCTGAGCGTATGTTTGTGTGTTGGTTTCTGAGTGTATGTGTTTGTATTGGTTTCTGAGTGTATGTGTTTGTACTGGTTTCTGAGTGTATGTGTTTGTATTGGTTTCTGAGTGTATGTGTTTGTACTGGTTTCTGAGTGTATGTGTTTGTATTGGTTTCTGAGTGTATGTGTTTGTACTGGTTTCTGATTGTGTGTTTTTGAATCAATTTCTGATTGTATGTGTTTGTACTGGTTTCTAAGTGTATATGTTTGTATTGGTTTCTGATTGCATGTGTTTGTACTGGTTTCTGAGTGGTATGTGTTTGTACTGGTTTCGGATTGTGTATGTTTGAACCGGTTTCGGATTGCATTTCTTTGCCTCAGTTTCTGATGTGTGTGTGTGTGTGTGTGTGTGTGTGTGTGTGTGTGTGTGTGTGTGGGTGTGTGTTTTTTTTTTTTTTTTTTTTTGTATGTATATTCCATTTGTTCCTGATGGTATGTGTCTATGGTGGTTGGTGATTCGTGTGTTGATATGTTTGTGTTGGTATCTGATTGTTTACATGTCAATTTGTTTTCTTCCAGGCCTCGCTGAACCCAGCAGAAATTGAA
>JADBJO010001732.1:317500-327500 GCA_016801955.1 Conus betulinus
AGTGAAGCTGATGCTAATGTTGTGCCTCTCCCCCCATCAAAAGAAAAATGTTCGACTTGAGCTAAATATTATTTTTAAATGTAATATTTCAAACATTTATGCAAGCGATACTATCCATCTTTAAGCTCGTACGTTTTCACGAGAGACTGAGATGGAGCAAATTCGAAAACCTGGTGTGTTGACCAAAAAAATCCCTTCAAGTATATCCACATTCTGAATTTCTGACATGTGGAATTTCTCAACACACAGTGGATTTCCGGATAAGAAAATGGTTAAAATCTATTGTGTAGCACCACTCATATACTATTTTTTTTTTATCCGTTTATCGGTAATTTCAATAGAAGAAAATCTTCAATGGAATGGCATCCAGCAGAAAGTGCCACTTGTTTATACGAGCTGACGTACAGATAGCCGTATTAAGTTTTGTATTAAGCTTATTGTTGTATTAAATTTGTCTTTAACTTTTGGATCGTCAAGCGGCGCATAACGTCGATTCAAAAATCCACGTATAACAGACTTTGGAAGAACCCCCCCCCCAAAAAAAAAAGGAAAAGGAAAAGTAAAGTAGACTGTAAAAGTTGAAACCCATAGACATGCTGGAAGTTCTGCTGTGCAGATTGGTCGGTTTTTGCAGCCCCGGATGTGCGTGTGTGTCTGTCTGTTGGTCTGTCTGTCTGTCTGTCTGAGAGTTGTGAATTGAGAAAACAGCTGTGTGAGTTTGATGTGTGTGTTTGTGGTGTGTGTGTGTGTGTGTGTGTGTGTTGTGTGTGTGTGTGCGTGCGCGAGAGAGAGAGAGAGAGAGAGTATGTGTGTGTGTATGTGTTGGTGCGTGCGCGCGCGCGCGCGCCGCACCACGTTGTGTTGCGTGTGTGTGTGTGTGTGTGTGTGTTGTGTGTGTTGTGTGTGTGTGTGTGTGGGTGTGTGTGTGTGTTGTGTGCACGCTCCCCCACAGAAACATTGATAAGTAATAAATACGGAAAACTGATGCCTCTCTCTCTCTCTCTCACCTCCTCTCTCTCTCTCTCTCTCTCCTCTCTCTCTCTCTCTCTCTCTCTCTCTCCGCTGAGCGCTACACTAACCCCACCCCCACCCCACCCCATCCCACACCCCACCCCACATCCACCACCCCCCACCTCCCACCCACCCCCCCCATCTCGAGCGCCACACGTGCCAGAATGTACAATCAGCCGGATTCACACCAAGTGACATTTACAATGGTTTATTTCACAATCCACTCACAAAGGCGATCAAAAAATACACATAAAACAAGCAGATCAGACGACGAAACACTGAAATGGAGCAAAGCATAAACATAAGGCTATACAGGGCAGAAGACTCGGCTATAAAAGATGGCGTATTGCTATCGGTCAGTGCTGAGGCTGTTTGTGTTGCAGTGGACAGCACACACCTGGACCGGATGGACTGAGTACCGTGAGAGTTACGGGCCCGGGCCCCATTGTATAGTGGCCATGAACGATGGGACACATCAAAAACAAATCGTAAATTGGCGACAAAAAAAAAAAAAAAAAAAAAAAAAAAAAAAAAAAAACCTACAAAGGCGAAGTATCATCATCATCCGAGGAAAAAGTATGAATGTATATAAAACAGCTTACAAAATATTTTGATATGAAAACAGCAACAACAACAAGAACAACCAATAAAGGAGTCTTGTACACCGATTATAGACAAGTATCGAGTTTTTTGTTATGTCTAACAATGCCAAAGCGTGTTATGTCTATATATGTGTTTTGTAGTGGGGGTGTGTGTACCAAAGAGTGTTTCTGTCTATATATGTGTGTGTGTGTGTGTGTGTGTGTGTAGCACGTGTCCTTGTGTGTCTGTGAGAAGAGAGAGAGGAGAGACGAGAGAGACCGGGCTGAGAGAGAGAGAGAGAGAGCGGATGGTACGGAGAGAGCAATATATAGAAGAATTACGTAATCCGTTTTACAACACCTCTCGTTTTGCCATACTGATCTCTATCTCTCTCTCTCTCTCTCTCCTCTCTCTCTCCTCTCTCTCTTCATCATCTTTACACCCTCCCGTCTTTTCACAGCACAGCAAACTGACGCACACAAAGCACGAGCATTTTCGCACAGACCCCTGTTCGCTTGCCGTGCCCTCTCCAAGAGCGTCTGTTTCTGGCTGCTGTGGTGACGATCATTCAATCAATGAGAAGCGGCAATCTTTGACAACGCCATGCTGAGGAGGAGGGGAAGAAGTGGAACCCCGGGAAGGATGGGGGGAGGGGTGGATGCAGACAAGAGATGGCGGGCTGGAGGGAATGGCTATCGCACTACGGTCTATGGGCGAGTTCATGATAGTTTTCAAATCGGCTTTTCGGACATACGTTCTCCGACTGGGGCAAGTTGAGTCAGTTGCCCTCCCATGGTTGTGGTGTCTGCATTACGTCGACGCGTCCCTTTATGAGTGCTGTACCCCAGGCCACAATGCTGGGAGCTGTGTTTTATACATTTTCTCTCAAACTCTTGTCTTAATACCGTTTCAACACATGAGTGCGGGTTTTTTCGTTTAAGCGTGTTGATGTAACAGAACTGTCAGCAAAGTCTATACCACCCGGTTAATTTTTTTTTTCCATTGACAATAATTATATTCTATAGGATAAACAGCAACAGCTTCATGCTAAACACTGAAAGAAAAAAAAAAACGGAATTCAGCCAGGAGGAGAAAAGCGAAGGTGGATGATGATGATGATGATGATGATGTCAACGATGATGACGATGATGACGACGAAGATGACGACGACGACGATAATGATGTTGTCTTTATGTCAGTGATTGAACGAAGATTTATTTAAAGAAAAAAAAAATGGGTAGATATATAGATGGATAGATAGATAGATAGATAGATAGATAGATAGGTAGGTAGGTAGATAGAAAGACAGGTGGGTAGGTAGGTAGGTAGGTAGGAAGGTAGACTGATAGATAGATAGATAGATATAGATAGATAGATAGATAGATAGATAGATAGATAGATAGATAGATAGATCGATAAATAGATAGATAGATAGATAGATAGATAGGTAGATAGGTAGGCAGACAGACAGACAGACAGACAGACAGATCGATAAATAGACGGATAGACAGACATGCAGACAGACAGATAGATAGATAAAAAGGCAGACAGACAGATCGATAAATAGATAGACGGATAGACAGACATGCAGACAGACAGATAGATAGATAGACAGACAGACAGACAGATAGATATGGGGCGATGAGGGGTGAGGGTGGGGTGGGGGTAGGGTGAAGGAACTGTAAAACCCTTCACTGACAGCAAGGGAGGCTATCTAACTCCGTCTTGTAAACAAGAGTTATCTGTTACCCCTGGCCAGAATCGACTTTCATCTTCTGTATGACGCTCATCAGTAGAACGAGACATGGTTGTGACACACAAACAGAGAGACTGTTAGCCATGGGCTCCAAAGGACGAATCTGTCCTTGACCCGAAATCCTGTAGGCAATCGATGGACAGTGCTTCCAACCTAATGAAATCTCGCGGCATTCTCAATAACCCGTGTGGAGAACATCACAATCTCATAGTTTCCAAAGACAGCCCTGAAGAGCAGAAGAATAGGACGCGTAGTAGTAGGAAACAAGTACAGACAAACAATTTCTCCGTCATTCATGATGACAATGCCTTACCCAAGATTTTGGAGGAAGAAAAAAATTGAGAGAAAGGGGTTGGGGAGAGGAATGGGGATGAAAAAAAAAAAAAAACGGACAATGAAGTGTGTGTGTGTGGTGTGTTGTGTGTGTGTGTGTGTGTGTGTGTGTGTGTGTGTGTGTGTGTGTGTGTGTGTGTGTGTGTGTGTGTGTGTGTTGTGTGTGTGTGTGTGTGTGTGTGTGTGTGTGTGTGTGGCGTGTGTGGTGTGTGTGTGTGTGTTGTGTGTGTTGTGCGTGTGTGTGTGTGTGTGTGTGTGTGTGCGTGTGTGTGTGTGTGTGTATGTGTGTGTGTGGCGTGGCGCGCGCACGCGCGCGCATGTGTGTGTGTGAAGAGTGTGTACGTGCGCGCGTGCGCGTGCGCGCGTGTGTATGTGCGTGTGTGTATGTGTGTGTGTGTGTGTGTGTGTTTGCGTGCGTATCAAAACTTAATAAAGTGAAAGGATTTTTTTTTTCAAACGAATAATATGAAATGATAGAGAGAGAGAGAGACAGACAGACAGACAGACAGACAGACAGACAGACACAGACACAGACAGAGAGACAGAGAGACAGACAGACAGAGACAGGCAGACAGACAGACAGACAGACAGAGAGAGTTTCTCTTTTTTTGTGTGTGTGTGTGGATCGCTTACTGGGAACAACCAATGTTGTGGGGAGGCGGACGTTTCATCCCCAGACCATGTCTTGACCACGGAAATGGCAAGGCAATCTCCCACAGAGCGAGGTCTTTGACAGAAGTCCACCCTGGTCTCCTGGCTTGTGGTTGCAAAAGAAGTCACTCCCTAGGAGAGGAGCGCCAAGACTATTTCCGTGGCTCTGCCATTCAGCAACAGCTTGGAGCAGAGGAGGTCCCGCGATGACACTACGCACGAATGACTTTTCCTTGGAGAGCCAGCCGAAACTGTGTCCCGTTCAGCAGCAAGAGCTAGAGTATAACACGAAGAGACACAAGGTAATCCTAGGTCATACTCAAGAAGCGTGAAGAAGGGTATGGGTTTCATTCCGCCTGTTTTGTTGTCTGTCCGCAAAATATGAAGTAAAAAAAAAAGTTAAGAGGGAATGGGGGAAAGGAAGGGGAGAGAGTGGTGGGGGGGGGGGGGGCGAATGTTTGTCCCGTTTCACAATGTTGTTTGTTTCTTTGTTGAGTCAGGATCTTAGGAGGCATTCAATGTTGAGGACTTCGTGTACAATTGACCGAATGCCGTATGGGTAAAATTTTGAGAAACACACACACACACACACACACACACACACACACACACACACACACACACACACACACACACACACACACACACACCACACACACACACACACACAAAACAAAAAAAAAAAAAAATTCGCAAAAAAAAAAAAAAAAAAAAAAAAAAATTTAACGATGCATTTGAACTCTCTCCATGCGAACTAGATGTTGACATCGCGGCAACCATGTTAGGCTTTCCTTTTTCAAAAAAAAAAAATCCTCCAAGTGATAGAAGATTCAGAGCAGTACTGAACTTGCTTTTTACAAGAGGGAAAAACAAACACCTCTATTGACAGAACTTCACTGGGGTCCCTTTTAAACCACCGCTTCCCATGCTCACAGCGGTCCCCAAAATAGGCTTTGTCTTTGTTCTTATCTGTGGTCTGAAGCCAATAAACTTCTGTTCTCTCCCCTCCGTTGCTCTACAGAGAAAAAGCCGCTGGAAATCCTGAAAATAAAAGCAGAAGAAGACTCCGCGCGAAGACTAAGATGGGCCTTTAGTTTGATGGTTCCTGACGTTTGGAGCTCTCTCTCTCTCGCTCTCTCTCTCTCTCTCTCTCTCTCTCTCTCTCTCTCTCTCTCTCTCTCTCTCTCTCTCTCTCTCTCTCTCTCTCTCTCTCTGCTAACTGAAAAAAAAAAAAACATCTGCCCTATCACTCTTGATTGAGGTTAGGTTAGTTCTGCCGTTTTGGAACACACACACACTCTCTCTCTCCTCTCTCTCTCTCTCTCTCTCTCTCTCTCTCTCTCTCTCTCTCTCTCTCTCTCTCTCACTAACACTAACTTCTTTTTTTTTTAATCTGCCCGATCACTCTGGATTGAGGTTAGGGTTAGTTACAGACCAGATTCCGGAAAGCGCTAACTGCCGTGTGGTGTCGTGGGTTAGTGCCGTGGCTTGCCGGCTGAGAGAGGGTGGGTTCGACACCTTTTAGAGACTTGTATTTGTGGAATTTGTTTTTATCCAGACCCGCTATAGATAGATAGATAGATAGATAGATACATAGATAGATAGATAGATAGACAGACAGACAGATAGATAGATAGATATGCAGAGGGGTTTATATACAAATATATCTAAATAAATGATATGGATAGATATAGATAGATAGATAGATAGATAGATAGATAGATATGCAGAGGAGTATATATATATATATATATATATATATATATATATATATATATATATATATATATGTATATGTATACTTATATATGATATATCTATAATAAATCATATGAATAGATAGATAGATAGATAGATAGATAGATAGATAGATATGCAGAGGAGTAGTATATATATATATATATATATATATATATAATAAATTATATAAATAGATAGATAGATTGAAAGATGTGTGTGCGCGCGCATGTGTATGTGTGTCTGTCTGTGTTCTGTGTTTATGCAATGTGCTCATATGGAACGAGTGAAACATACAGTTGAGAGAAAAGGCAGAATGACCAGCCCTATGGACCCCCAGTGACCGCCAACAATGAATACAGCTAATGATCGTGGTACTTTGTGGCTCCTGGCATTCCGTGCCGTTGCAAAGCAGTCTTTTCAAGGCCAACGGCCTATGCCATCACATAAAAGATACCACAAGGTCACGGTTACCATTTTCTTTAAGTCATAGTTACCTGTTTTCATGAGTCATAATTCTCTGTTTTCGTGTCTCATGATTCTCTGTTTTTATGAGTCATAATTATCTGTTTTTCGTGAATCGCAATTATGTATTTTGAAGAGTCATAATGAGTCATAATCACCTGTTTTCATGAGTTATAATTATCCCTTTTTTCATTAGCCATAATTATCTGTTTTCATGAATACAATCATTTGCTTTGATGAGTCATAATCATATTTTTTCATGAGCCAAAATTGTCTGTTTTCATGAGTGATCAAAATCTGTTTTCATAAGTCAGAATTATCTATTTTCATGAGTCATAATTATCTATTTTCATGAGTCAAAATTATCTGTTTCATGACTGATAGTTATCTGTTTTTTATGAGTCATAACTATCTGTTTTGGTGAGTCATGATTATCTGTTTTCATAACTCATAATTATGTTTTCATGAATCATATTCATTGGTTTTCAGCAGCCAGAATTATCTGTTTTCATGAGTCATGATTATAATGTTTTCGTGAGTCATAACCGTCTGCTTTCATGAATTATATTGTGTGTTTTTTTTTTCACTGGTGATCACATTTGACCACCCAGACCGGATCAAAAAGCAAAGGGAAACGGGGTGATTATGGCGCAACAACATAATAACATGCTTTTGTAAGTCCAGCTTACCTGCTTATTTAGGCCAGTCGTCCTGAAAGAAGAATACACCATCAGAAACAGCTTTCCAGTTGGCACAACTCTAAGCCACCCTTACTGCCTATATGTACAGTTACGTCCCTTTTTTACTTCGAAAATACATCACTCCTCTCAAGCTATTCCCAAGTGGTCACCCCTTACGTAAGAATACTGTAAGAGAGACATCGATGACAAATTCTATGGGGCTAAATCTGGGCGAGGATGGGCCTTTGAACAGAGCAAATATGGTTGCCCTGAACTAAAACAGTGTAGAAGCCGAAGTGAAGTCGATCAACTATACTCTGTATTGACCTCGCCTCTATCAGGAAGAGAAAGGTATTGAGATGAAAAACCTTGATGATGTCGGTGATCGTCTTATATGGTTCATAAATTGCTGAAATTACCATGGTTATGTTGCAGTCACAGGCTGCAATTTTTTTTTTTTTTAATAAAGATCGACAATTTTGTGTACCACTAGGGTATTTCACTCATGTAATTATGCATATATCAGATTTGGGTTTTGAAAGTACTTAATTTTTCTATTTATTTATCATTATCATTCTTTTCTTTCTTAAATAAGTGTCTAATATCATCTGGCGATGAAAAGTCTTTAAAATAAACCACTGAACTGAGCTGAACTCTTTCTGATTCCCGAGAAGAAAACCAAAATGGCTTCTCAACCCCAGGACGTTGTGTCCGAAAGAGGATAGACCATGGAAGTAGCTAGTAGGGAGATACAGAGTTACTGGAGAGATTTCTGTGTAGACACAGATTCAGCATGGTACGTGATAGGGCCCTATAAGTATAATAATCATTGCTTTCTTGAATAGAATGCCTTTCCGAACAAAAACGGTAGTGTGGGCTTTTTTTATACAATAAAATATGCTTCCGTGTTAGTCAAAACTATTTAAGGTATACAAACTATCTTTCAGGATACTCAGAAAGACTTGAAAATAGAAACACACACACACACACACACACCACACACACACACACACACACACACACACACACACACACACACACACACGCACACACACACCAAAAATTTTCTACGTTTCGGTCAGAGACCGTCTTCGGGGACTGATGACATAAAAAATGTGGTGTGTGTGTGTGTGTGTGTGTGTGTGTGTGTGTGTGTGTGTGTGTGTATGTGTGTGTGTGTGTAGTGTGTTGTGTGTGTGTGTGTGTGCGTGTGTGTGCGTTGTGTGTGTGGTGTTGTGTGTGAGTGTGTGTGCGAAGGACAGCGGTGGCTATGAGTGTAAGGGTGCGTGCGTGCAGGTGCGGTGCGTGCGTGCGTGTGGTGTCGTATGTGTGGGTGTGTGTGTCGTGTGTGTGTGTGTTCTGTGTGTGTGTGTGTGTGTGTGTGTGTGGGTACTAGGGAAAAAGAATAAGGGAGAGGCAGACAGAGAGAAAAGACAAACAGAAATAGTGATAGAGACAAAAGATAGGAAGTGGTAGCAGAGAGGAGTGTCTTATGACCTGGGGGAGGCGGAGGGGGTAGTTCTAAAGGGGATGGAGCGAGAAGTGGGGGGGGGGGAGGGGGCGGCCGGGTGAGTCGGAGGGGGGGCCATGGGTTGGCTGGCGCTGTGGGCCGTTAATCAGGGTAGGAGGGGGGGGCGGGGTGAGCCGGCAGGGTACAGGGGGGCTGAGTGACGGGTTTCGGGGGGGCTAAATACTTGCAGGGGGGGCAAAGATAGAAAGTGGGAGGGGTGGTCGCCATGGGGGCGGGTGGCCTGCGGTTGGGAAGGGGCTGTTGGGCGGGTGGGCGGAGGCGGTGTTTCCCTGGGGGGGGGGGGGGTGGGGGCATCAAACACACACACACACACACACACACACACACACACACACACACACACACACACACACACACACAAAACACTGGAGCGGATGGCGGCGGAGGGTGTAGGGGGGATGGGGGGGAGGGGGGGATCTGGGGAGGGGGAATGGGGGGGTGGGGGGGTTAGCTTGGTCATTTTGGGCGTTGTCTAAAGCAAACCACCCCCAAGCTTCCATACCAGCATATAAAAGAAACTGTAAACAGACATTCATTACACGCCCACGGACAATACGTCTGGAGGATTTCCATAGCAGTGCCAAACGTTTCTGAGTTTCTGCAAACAAAATATTCTGGACTGACATTTTTTTTTTCATACACTAACTGGTGTGATGGACAACACGTGCCATGCGCGCAGCTGTGCCGAAACAATAAGGTAGACTGCATCTGCAAGGGAGTGCCCGCATTGCTGTTAGCTTACCGTCAGCTGTTAGCATAAGGCGCCCACAACAAAGGGACATGGACATGGAGCGTCAGGACGTTTTTGCCCGGGGCCGGAATAGCTCTGTTTGGTAGAGCGCCCGCGACTCGTCATCCTGAGGTTCGGGTTCGAGTTTCGGTATAGGGGGATTTTTCCCTTTGAGGTTAATATTGCGGTTCTGACTCCGTTTCTCATACAGTCCTTCGAATGAGACTATAAATCGAGGGATTCCGTGTGTGAACGCACGCACACAACATCTTGCACCGCCACATAAAATCCCATCACCAATTTTCGGAGGAGAAGGCCAGTTTGGCCGTTGGTATGGATGACACGTTAGACATAGCAAGCAGGCCCTTCCCCGCAAGCTGGAGTGTGGCTGCCTTACTGGCAGAATGAAAAAAACGGTCATACACACAATAGTGTCAGAATCTTCAACTCGATGAAGAAAAGAAACTCAAAGAAAGAAGAAGGAACATGTTAATAATGCTGATGGGCGGTGGTGCTGGGGAAGG
>JADBJO010001732.1:332500-350000 GCA_016801955.1 Conus betulinus
AAAAAAGAAGAAAAAATAAAAAGAAAGAAAGGAACGAAAGAAAGGAAGGAAGAAAGAAAGGAAGGAAGGAAGAAGAAAGAAAGAAAGAAAGAAAGAAAGAAAGAAAGAAAGAATGAATGAATGAATGAATGAATGAATGATGATGAATGAAAAGAAACGAAAAACGAAAAAAAAAAAAAACCACCGGCAGGAAACTCACGTGCACCGCTCGCAGGACGAGCCGGAAGCTGTGGAACATGTGACAGGAAGCGACCATCATCCAGGCGAAGACCTGCAGCCAGAAGTAGTGCAACCACATGGCCACAGCAACGCACCACCAGGGACCGGGGGGCCAGGGAGTGTGGGGGCAGTGCCAGAGGCAGCTGGGCGAACAACATGGCCAGGGAGAGGAACAACAGGTTGTAGCCAGGCACCGTGCGAAGCTCCGGGGACAACACGAGGGTTAAGATGGTCAGCAGCAAGCACAACAGACCCACTGACTGCACACCGAAAACAGAACGAAATGAACAAGAACCCCTGACTTAAATCTGTGTGGACTTGGAATTGGTTTGAAAATAAACTGAAAGGTTTTCGCACTGTTCATGGATCTTGTGAGGCTTCAAAATTTAAATTTTACCTTGTTAATAAAGTCTTCTCTTTTTTCTTTTTCTTTCTTCCTTTTTTTTTTTTTTTTTTTTTTTTTTTAGAGAAAACCAGTAGTCCCAAGAACGGTAATTCTACATTTCTGTGAATACAACATATACAGATGATTTTTTGTGTGTGTGTGATCAACAGGCGATTTCACAGGTCTTCCTACCGAAAAAAAAAAAAAACAGTTACTAGCCGTCAGTGCGCAGTGGTTTGCATCGTGGATTCCTGGCTGCGAGGTCGTGTGTTCGACTCCCATCAGAGCCATTCACGTTTGTGGGATTTTCTGGCTCATGACTGGCTCCCGCCCAGAGCTGAGTCTGCTATGGGGCTCAACTGGGAACACTGCAACCACACAGTCGAGTTTCTTCCACTTAATGCATGCGCCTTAGAGTGTCGCTCAAATTTCCTGACTAACATTACAGGTGTCTGTATCTCTCGCGCCTGGTTAATGCCGAGATAGGTTGTAGAAGTAAGCGCAAGGTACAGCCCTGTCATGCAGTCTCAGACCAACATGGAACTCTACAGTATCATTTTATCATTCTCATCCTCATCGATCACAACAACAACAAAAAGTTCCAGACTCTGGTCCCTTCTTGCGCGAAGACTTGCAGCCAGAAGTAGTGCAACCACACGGCCACCGCGCCACCACCACCAGGGATGGGGGGCCAGGGAGTGTCTTGTAGCATACTCTTCTCTGAAGACCTTCTGCTGTCAAGCTCTTCCTAGAGTTTCTTCCTAACGTTTGGGGTGCTTTCGTGTCGGTTTTCGTTTGTGCTCTGTTAACTAGTTGTGAGTGTCTACATTTATCTGGGTCAGAGATGTTCAAATGCCTACAAGTTTGTTGTTATGTGCGACTGCTGACGAAATCTGTACCTTTTTTCTTTCTTTGTTTCTATTTTGAAACTTATCTTTAGATGGGTTACTTGTGAAAGCTTACATAAAAGCACCAATAATTATAGTTGACAGTTTGACAGTTTAACACACATACATACAGGTGTCACTGCGTGCGGACTAGTCTATATGCGCTACACCATATCCGCTAAGTTTCGAAACCACACCCCGCATGATTTAAAGCTCTAAGACAGACAAACAGGTGAACAGCGAGATGAGGACTCGAACGAGGAGCAGGAATCTAAAGAAAAAAAAATCGTGGCTAAATCAGATCAGAAGAGCTGAATCTTTTCCCCCCCCTGTCTCATCTTCCATGCCGCTTCTCTGGCATCTCTCCCCCCCCCCCCCCCCCCCCCCCCCCCCCCCCCCCTCCCCCCCCCCCCCCCCTCCGCTCATCATTCTAGCTCTCGTCCACAGCCACAGCCTGGTAGGTGCCGCTCACACCCCCAGCACCGGCATTCCACATACAGCAATCTGACAAAACACTAATAGACACAAGACACGACCTGGTCAGTCCCCAGCAGGACGATACGAATCGCCCTGTGGCACTGTCAGAAAGAGGGACTGCGTGTCTCTGGGACAGAGGCCCACACTGTGCTCTGTCTGCCAACAGCCCAGACTTCCGTCAGGTGGGTAATGAGGGCAAGTCACCACTTGGCGTGAAAGGTAAGTGGCAGAGATCATGATACTGTCATCTTCGGGGGACAAAAGGTAAAGTGGCATAGTTAATGATACTATGATCTTCGGGGACAAAAGGTAAAGTGGCATAGTTCATGATACTATGATCTTCGGGGACAAAAGGTAAGTGGCATAGTTCATGATACTATGATCTTTGGGGACAAAAGGTAAGTGGCAGAGTTCATGATACAACGATCTTCGGGGACAAAAGGTAAGTGGCAGAGTTCATGATACAACGATCTTCGGGGACAAAAGGTAAGTGGCAGGGTTCATGATATTATGATCTTTGGGGTCAAAAGGTAAGTGGCAGAGTTCATGATACTATGATCTACAGGGACAAAAAGTATGACCATGATCTTGCGGCACACCATGCTGGTCTGAGACCACAGTTACGGTAAGCATCTTTTAAAAAAACAAATATTGTGACAAAGAGAATTCTCTCCAAATGTTCCCCATCATTTCATCAAAAACTTATTCTGTCATGTTTGGTGGGGAGGTTTTGCGAGTGGAGGTGGAGGTCTGGGTTTTTTTCTTTCTTTTTTTTTTTTTTCTCTCGTTTATTTTTCTTTGTTAGGGGGGGGGGGGGGGGGGGGGCGTTATTTATCATTATTATCTAGCAGATCAAACAGTACTGTGAGGTTCGTCTGTAGGCAACAGGCGCAATGACCAATAACCCCCACTCCCACCCCCAACCCCAGCACGCGAGCCGATTACCTGCATCAGACTGGTGATGATCAACAGAGGACGATCCTCCCCCATTTCCTCGGCCTTATCCCCAAACCCAGCCGCCATGGCGGTGAAGCTGTCCACGCAGATCAGCAAATCGCCGTCTGGGAGGAGCTGGAAGGACTCCTCACCGACGTGGGCGTCAAAGACGTGGACCAGAACTTGCCCGTTCTTCAGGACCGTGAAACACCCCGAACGGATCCGGACGGACGGACACGTGAGGCGAGAAAGGAGGGGCACAGGATGAGGCAACATCCCGGGCTTCACTGCCTCTTTGAATGCCGGCCACTCCATGGCAAAGACCACCGTGTGGGGTCTCCTCCTCGTCTTCAGCCTTCATGGGAGTGTGTGCGCGTGCGCGCGACTTTGTGCGGATGACATCCACTTGCCGGGGATGGAGTCTTTGCTCTCCTTGATCACTCCTTCTGCTGATGGCTTCCCAGTTGCAAAGCCCGGTTTGGCAGTGGCTGATCTGGTGTCCTGATCTTGATCCCTGGATCTCACATCCAGAAACGATCCCTCCCCGGTCTCTTCGGTTGAAGATCGTGGAACCAGCGTTTCGTCAAAACTTGAAAGCTCTGTTTCTAACAAACGTGCCCTGACGAAGATGGAGCGACCTGCGTGTAGAACCAGCGACATGTTACCGGTGAACGTGTGTTGAACAAGGTCCCCAGGGTTACGTTCGGGTCTTCTGGCTCTTCATTTCGTACCAACATCGTGATGCTGAATCGCTTCACTCGGAATTCTTCGCTTTGTCTTGGATCGTTGACCACCTGAACACCTGACTGGCTTGAGCGGTTCAATGTGGTTTCGGTGAAGGTGTGAATACGTATAAATGATACTACAATGTCACCTCTTTTGAGTAGTTCAGTTTTCAGCCAGGCCACTACCTGCAATAAAAAAAAAAAATCAAAGAAAGAAAGAAAAGAAAAAGAAAAAGATATTTAAATGTTTGATAGATTAAGACTTAAATCCTGCTTGTTGCTAAATTTTACGCCAGCACTGTTTGTTACTTTACCGTTCTGTAAATTTGCGATCGTATCTACGGCGACACAACATGTGTAATATTGTGTCAATTCAAACATCATTCTGAACAAGTCAAGTGTGACAAGTTATTTTTTTGTGTGTTTGTTTGTTTTATTTTTGTTTTTTTGTTTACTTGCTTGTTTATTTATTTGTTTGTTTTGGGGGGTTGCGAACCAGGCTCATGATTAGGGGGCCAAATATTGACCTATTTAGATGCGTGTTATGTGTTGTGATATATTCATCATGTATTCTCGTTGATCCTGTTAGCCATCTTGTCTCTGTCCTAACATACGGCGGACCTGTTTATTTCCCGTCCTTTTTACAGATTGTTGAACATGAGTTGTCGTTCCTTTATATGTTGTTGTTGTTGTTGTTGTTGTTTTTTTTTCCCCTTGCAGTTGTGCCTTAACTGGGCTTTACTGAAATT
Organism: Conus betulinus; assembly: GCA_016801955.1. Lineage (NCBI taxonomy): Eukaryota > Metazoa > Mollusca > Gastropoda > Neogastropoda > Conidae > Conus > Conus betulinus. The sequence goes on from JADBJO010001732.1 coordinate 336,879, forward strand.
TCATCGCTCCTTCTTATTATTTACGCTTCTGCTGTGAACGTTTCGACCACTTGAAAATCTGAAAGTTACCGGAAATCTATTCTGCCAAAAGAGCATAGGCAACAGTATGGTAATCACAAAAGTTTGTTACTGATTTAACATGAAACAGCTATTATCACCGTAACAAAACGGTAATTAGACCATGAAAACAGTATTTTTCGTGTAAAAACAATCATTTTCAATGCGAAAAAAAAAACATCATTTTCACTGGCGTCAACGTTTATCGGGCATCAAATAACAATCGGAAGAAAGAATGTAAATCTATGACCCTAGTAAGCTGTGAGCAGTGAAAATGATTATGATAACCGTTATTTCCAGCCGTTGGCTTTCTGTGCCGTGGCAAGGCGATATTTCTACAGACTTACAGTCGGTGCAGTGATACTAATACTGCCAGTCTCCCGTACACGGGTCATCGTTAGCTTTATGTGTCATAATTACCTGCTTTCATGAGTGTAAATTATCTGTTTTTATTAGACATAATTACCTTTTTATTAATGAATCATAACCCCAGTTTTCATGGTGATCACGACTGCCCTTAACACCCGGCTAAAAATGGGGAAAAGGAAGTATTGTAACACAACAACGTCGGAGATTGTTAGGAAAATAACGCATATCACTGCTATCTTGAAGACAGTCGATGTTTTCACTATTTAAAAAGAAAATCACTGGTCGTAACAGGCCTCAGAAGAGAGTAAAACTCCGATTGGCAATAATAATTGAGTTTCAGCGACAGTTCTCTGTTATTTTTTAACATATTGGGTACTTATGTAGCGCCTATCCTCGGTCACAGACCAAGCTCTAAGCGCTTTACAATAAAACACACTACCTCACTCACTCAACAGGCTGCCTACCCAGGTAGAGCCGCCGAAGAAGAGCAGCCTACTGACGCTCATTCAGTCGTTTCCCGTACCATTCAAGTATCGGTCACTCATTTCATTTATCTCATTTATTCCTCCAGTTTCTCACATAGGATGCATGCGATGTTTATACGTGTCCTCCATTTCCACTGGTACGCGATGGGCACACGATAACAGTAAGTGACTATTCTTGTGGCTTGGTAAGAAATACCAGGCGGGTTTCTTCAATCTACATCAATTTTGCCAATTTTTCTGGTCACGATGCTACGCAGTGACCCGACCTTCCTTCACCACCGGCATCCAGCACCGCCACTCAGGCTCTGACCGCAATGGAATCTGCAGGGAGAAGGAGGAGGGGAGGACGTCCTGAGAACAGTCGGAGCCTGGAGAGAGGCGGCAATTAATTAAGGAACAACGGGAAGCAACTGGACAGAGGTCGAACGGAGTCGAGTCCACGACAGAGTTGTCGTTCATTAACTATGCTCCCATTGGGGGGGGGGGGGGGGGGGGGGGGGGGGGAAGCTAGCTATGATGCTGACCGCCCCAACCTCGTCTCCCTTCCCCTATACCTCTCCTGTCGTCCCGCCTAGCAGTTTACACACACCCCACCCTACCACCTGTCTGTCTGTCTGTCTGCCTGTCTGTCTGTCTGTCTGTCTGTCTGTCTCTCTCTCTCTCTCTCTCTCTCTCTCTCTCTCTCTCTCTCTCTCTCACACACACACACATGTGTAAGCGCACACACTTACCAGAGAGAGAGAGAGAGAGAGAGAGAGAGAGAGAGAGAGAGAGAGAGAGAGAGAGAGAGAGAGAGACGGACAGACATACACATGCACGCAGAGAGAGAGACACACACACACACACACACACACACACACACACACACACACACACACACACACACACATTCTTTTTATATTGACATGCAAATGCATGTATTGCCTGTTGTTTTCTTAGTGTGCTGTTTATTAATTCGATGTTTAAGGATTAATGCGTTATTGTTATTTCAGATTGGGTAGATTCTCATTGATGTGTCGTATGTTCGTAGCTTTACTCGTTGTTTGATCATTAACCAACATTTTTACCCGTTTTCCCGATGCAATGATTATATTTTAAACACTTGTACACACTCATGCACGTACCGACAAACACACGTAGTTCGCAACAAACTTTTACATTCAGTCATCTCCTTCCCCATCTCCCTTTCCCTTCTCTTCTCCCCATCCTTCCCAACGTTTCATATCATTTTAGTGAACAGGCGTTAAACAGACTACCAACAACACACATAGGGGAAGAGACAAACAGACAGGCAAACAGAGACAAACAGACAGACAGACTGACTGACAGACATAGGCAGACAGAGAAAGACTCACCCTAGAAGCGGTGGCGTTGATCCGGTCGCGCGACACAGTGACGTCATCGCCGGGCGACGCCCCCTGCACGTGCAACCCGACCCGCACGTGGATGTTGATGCCAGCCATCTGGCAGAAAGACCCAGTCACAGACGATGCTGCCGTCCGCTCGTCTCACCGGCTCCCTGTAGGCAGGGCACCAGATCCGCTTGCAGGAAGCCTGAAAATTCCGCGACAACACCCATGATACCGACGTCACGTCAGATCCCGGGGCAGAAGAGGGGAGGGATGGGGGGAGGTTGAGAAGCGGGGGGGGGGGGGGGGGGGGGGGGGGGGGGCAGGGGGAAACACTTTTCACGCAGTCTCAGGTTCCCTTCGATGCAAACTGCGGAACATCATAAAATGCTTTCTGTAAGGAATGGATTCGAAATGGAAACCTTTTCTTTGCTTGTTGCGCGGCTTCGTTTTTGTAGTATCACACACACACACATACATCAGGTGTCGAAGATCCATATGAGGTAACCTCGGAGGGATCTCAGTGCTTTCTGTGACAGAGGGATGAACCCACATCACTGCTGTGACCAAAAGACGTCACTGCTATGACTTAGAGACGGCGTAGCCGAGAGGACCACCGCTGTGGGGCTCGCTGTTCTCCTGGCATTCCCCCACCTGCGGAGTAGAGTCTCCAGGACACGAGGCTGTACCTGTGCTAAGTGTGAGCAGCTTCTCGCAGACACCCGTTCCTCAGACGTTCCTGAAGACCACTGGCAGCAAGACGGACGATCCCTACCCATCGTGAGCTGTTGGCTGGTCCTGAGGAGTCATCAATGTAGTGTTCATCGGTCACAGTCTCTAGCACCGGGGGTCACGTTGAATGTCAGACAGTGCTGTCCAGTTCTGCATGGTATCATAACGGGGTTCTTTTGTTGTTTGTTAGTGTGTTTGTTTGTGTGTTTTAAACGTGTGTGTTTGTGTGTGTGTGTGTGTGTGTGTGTGTGTGTGTGTGTGTGTGTGTGTGTGTGTGTGTGTGTGTGTGTGTGTGTGTGTGTGTGTGCGAGCGCGCCCCTGTGTGTGTATGTGTGTGCAGGGAGAGAGGTGCTATGGATGTGTAACATGGACAGAGAGAAATGAGGATTGAGAGAGAGAGAAAGAGAGAGAGAGAGAGAGAGACAGACAGACAGACAGACAGATAGACAGACAGACAGATAGACAGAGACAGACAGACAGACAGAGACAGACAGACAGACAGACAGACAGACAGAAACAGTCCGCATGTACACACATACGTCTAGACGGGAAGGATAAGGCTGTACACATACCCTTTAAATCTCCAAAAGACCACTGTTTACCTCACTGGGATCGTAAATGAAGTCAGTCCGGCATATAGCAGCCTCGGACCAACCCCAATTGTGGGCTCTTGCACTCCCTTTCCTCCTCCTCCTCCTCCTCCTCCTCCTCCTCCTCAACCTTGGGTAGAAAGCTGAGCAAGGATGACATCATGGTCATCCAAGGCCGCGTGGTTCTGTCTCCCGAACAACCCCCCGTCCCGAGGTCCTCCTCGAGTCCTCCGTTGCACAGGTAGCAGAAGACGTTCCCGTAGACCTTCCCGTCCACGTGGAAGGGGTGCGTGTAGGCTCGACAGGCCTGACGAACCAAGGCGGAGCTTGCAGCATATGCACGTGCAGCTCCGGCTTCGGGGCAGTTCCTGATGATGGGTTCTTCGCGGGACAGGCACGTGCTGGGCCGGATGGTGAGAGGAGGGTGGTGATAGACGTCGCACGTGGCCTCGTGGAAGGCGTGCTGGAGCAGCTGGGTGGTGTTGGTGAAGGGAGGGAGCTGGATGTGTTCTGGGCATTTCACCCGCACCTGCAAGCAAACCCCACGAACGTGAAAATGATATATATGCTAGTAGAAACTCAAACGCTCTCTCTCTCTCTCTCTCTCTCTCTCTCTCACACACACACACACACACACACACACACACACACACACACACACACACACACACACATACACACACACTCGCGCGCGCGCGTGCGGGCGCTTTCAAAATTGGCCCTGATGTCTTCCATCTCCATGTATAGTTGAATGCAAACATCGAAGGCCATCCCAACGATAACACACCAATTTATCAGACAGGTCTGCGTAGAGAGGGAACGGGGCACGTAAAAAGATACTTCTCCACAGAGCGTTCCGCACTCTTTGAAACAGCTCCACAAGTGAGGTTAACAGGACCCAGCGACAGACTTGTTCCAGACTGCAGTGCACTTACCGGACTTTGTCGCACTTGTTACCGGAACCTGTTCACCTGATGACTAATGTCTGCATCTGCTGACGAGAAACGCTTTACACATAACAGATACTCTCCTAAATCGGGCAGATCTTCCTGTCTGTAACGTCTTTACCACAAAAAAAAAAAAAATGAAAAGCAGAGATGAGCACTCGTTAAAGAGAAAACGAAGAATTTTGATTGAAATGATTGATGAAAATTTGTCCAGAAATCGAAAGGTGAAAACGTAAAACATAGCTTTCATGGATGTCAAGAGTCAGGGGTGAAAATCCACAAAGACTGGAAAAAAAAAACTCTTGTATACAAAAAAAAAAACAACTAAACACAGACATAAGGGCTCAAAGTTGATGCATGTCATATCATGCACAACTAAAAATGATCGTAAAATCTGGCCATGGCGCCTTCCATCTCCATAGAAAGATTAATGAAACACCCGAGAAAAGCTGCTATAAACCAAGCATACAGCTTAGCTTCTGTAGTTAAAAACACTGATGAGCGTGAAGAGAACATCCCTGGGTGTCTTATCGGCCCACTGTGTACGATGTTGTTGATGGCAAGAGGGTGGGGTCATCAGGAGCATACAAAGAAAGTTTCGTCGATGCGATTGCGACCAGCGTGTTTCAGCTAAGGAATGCTGTATTTTTTCACAATGCAGTTGGCTGTTTTTTTTTGCTTGGCTCGTTTGTCGGATGGTTAGTTGGGTTGGTGGTCAGCTGGTTGACTTTTGTGGGTAAATTGTTTTGCTGTTGCTATTGCTACTGTTACTGCTGCTTCTGCTGCTGCTGCTGCTGCTGCTGCTGGAGCTGAGGGTTGTAATAGTGATGGTTAGTAATGTGTGCAAGCGAGTGGTATGCGAGTGTCTGTGTGTGTGTGTGGGGGGGGGGGGTGGGTGCGTGCGTGCGTGCGCGCGCGTGTGTGTGTGTGTGCGCCCTTGAGTGTGTGTGTGTGTGTGTGTGTGTGTGTGTGTGTGTGTGTGTGTGTGTGCTTGAAAGAACACTACCTGCCAGAAGGCCAGCTCAAACGCCGGTACACCATGGCACAGCGCACAGTGCTGGTTTCTGTAGGTAACATTCCGCCCTCCAGGGACAGACACGGTGACGGGCGACAGAAAAAGTGGGTCATCTCGCCACGCCTGTCTGCACAGGGCGGCACGTGCCGGGCTGTAGCCGACATGGTGTTCCCCGCACGTGTCGCGCGTCCAGTAACTTCCTTTTCCAACAGTCGCGCATTGAACCCCTTCGGGACTCCCACCACCACGATGATGAGGAGTTCTGGCACTGAAGAGAACTCGGCTCCGGTTGCCCACGGGGACGCCTGTCTGTGGAGAGGAATCTTCCAGCTTCGGTTTGTCGTGGTTGATGGTGTTGATGGCAGCCAGCATCTTGCAGCCCGTCTCGAGTGTCAGCTTGTGTTCTCATCATCACTGCCGGAGCCATCGCCCTTTCTATCGGCTTCTCTTTCGCCCTCTTTGATGCCCACATCACCGTTTTTTTCTTCTGTGTTCAGAACTTCATTCACTTCGTGCTGTGTGTCTTCTGTCAGCGGTGCGGACGTGTTGTGGCGTGTGTCAGGAATGAGCTGTGCCTGCACGTTGTTCCCTGTCTGACTCCCCTGGCCTTGTTCACACCCAGCTCCTGCCACGTTCACACAACGACTGGCGTTCTTCCTCTGGGGGAGACTGCTGTCAGATCGGTTCTTTGCCGTCATCACGTAAGACAGAGTAGTTGTGTTAGGCCCTGCGGTGTCCTTTCTGACATTCTTCGGGCAAGGTTGGGAAGATGGTTTGGGGTTGAGCACGTGCTGTTCGGTTGGTACATTTGGTTCATCGCTCTCTGTGGTGGTAATGTTTACATCTGGTCGAGGAACCCGTCTAGATGGAAGTGAATCTAGAGACAGCAAGAGCTGCCGGTCCGGACAGCAATCGTTGAGCTCCACACAGCTGTCGTCACAGTAGCACTGTTCGCACAGGAAACACATTTTCGTCACAGGCGCAAAGAATCCGCGTTTCTGACGCGTTCCCTTCTCTGACCGTGGCCACACGTCATGCCGGGACAGTAGCGGGACTGGTACACCTCGATGACGTGTCTCACGTGCTGCGTGCCAAACACGTCACATGTCACCTGTCGGCCGTGCAGCAGAGACAGCAACACGAGCAAAAGCATGGCTTGGGAAACTCAACGACGACAGGTTTGTTTGTTGGTCAAAGCTAGAACTCTATCGGTCGACACCGACCACAGCGACAGGTTTGTCAGTTTAATGTCGACTTCATGTCGTTTGACATCCACAGAAAGGAAATTTGTGTCAGTTGTTAAACTAAACCTTCTGTCGTTTGACACCAACAAAAGTTAACGGCTCGTCGGTAAATGAGTAGTACCCTCTATTGTCAGATACGCGCAGAAACGAAAAGTTTGTCATGTTTTTATTCAAGTTCAACCCAGATTTCTGAACACAGCTCTCTGTTGCCTGCTTCTGTGAGCACCAGTGGTTTGATTGAAATCAATGACAGCCTCACAGGAAAAACGGAGGCAAGAACAATAAAAATTTCTGTGGTAAGACTAGAATCTCAAACGAAACTTTTCATGAGCAGTTTGATAGTCCACCGTCCAGGTTTTGTTATTCTAAGGCTTTAGCTCAGATTACGAATTTGCAGTTTTCGTCCAATCCGTGTAAATTCTCTTAGAATATCAAAGGTCTCTCTCTCCGATTGTGACCACCGACAGTCTCACTGTCCATCGACTGTCTTTCCTTTATATGCAGACGCAAGTGGTTTCAGCCGTCAGCGATCTCACCCCAGCCTTGGGGGTAGAGGCACACTCCGGGAATGGGTCAACATAGCCGTTATTACTTGTAATACGCAATGCATCAGTTGTGATACCCCCTACCCATACAGGGCCGGATTAGTTTGACCTGTTGTTATCATCCCTTTGTTCCGGGTTTTGCAAGTCTGCGGATGACCAAACTATTTGAAACACACACATACACACACACACACACACACACACGCGTGCGCGCGCGCGCGCGCGCGCGCGCACGCACACGCACACACACACACACACACACACACACATACGCACGCACTCATACACACACACACAGGCACACACACACACACACACACACACACACACACACACACACACACACACACACACACACACACACACACACACTTTCATTTGCATGTCACACACACACACACACACACACACACACACACACACACACACACGCACGCACGCACGCACGCACACACACACACACACACACACACACACACGCACACACACACACACACACACACACACACACACACACACACACACACACACACACACACACACACACACACACACACACACACGTGCCCACATCTGTTGCTCCAAAACACGCTGTTATACAATGTCCAGCGACGGAGTTTGACGGATGCCATAATATCTGACAAGATCAAATCAACGAAAGACAAAGGTGATAATGTGTTGTTACGTGATGCTCCCAAACAGAATGTAGTGTTCAATTTCGCAGGTGTTTTTGCGTGCGTATACCTATGGGAATACAATGATAACTTCAATGACAATGAAATGACAATGACAACGACAGTCTGATTGCTGCTTGGCGCCAAGCTTAGACATTGGAGAGTTCGCATGAAACATGCAAATGAGAAGAAGTCGAGTCTACATTAATTATGCGAACTCTTACATAGGTCAGTGATACATTACGGTATCCCACTAGTAAACATGTCCATGTGTTAAAGGCTTTATATACAAAAACCTCAACACTTCGTAACAGACTTTTTACCATTTTGTGTCCTTAGCAGATTCTGTAACTGTAAATGGGATGGATGACTGGAATTGTTATTAGGGGGTGCGTTTCTTGCTGTGATGATGGTAGGCAGGGTATGTGATAATAATACAGCGATGAAGGAGAAAGGAGGAGGGGGACAGGGTGGTGGATGGGGTATGCTCTCTCTCTCTCTCTCTCTCTCTCTCTCTCACACACACACACACACACACACACACACACACACACACACACACACACACACACACACACACACACACACAAACACACGCACGCATGCACGCACACAGGTGTGTGCACGACATGTGTGTATGTGTGTATGTGTTTATGTGTGTGTGTGTGTGTGTGTGTGTGTGTGTGTGTGTGTGTGTGTGTGTGTGTGTGTGTAATCTTAAAATTTATAAACGACCATTGAAACAGAAAAAAGCTCGAAATTTCTGGAGAGTGTAATTACCAAGTAACTCCACAGCTGAAGATCCACTTGCTATTTGTAAAAACAGCAATGTTTTTTTTTTGTTGTTGTTGTTGTTGTTTTTTTTGTTTTGGGGTTTTTTTTTTTTTTTTGTTGTTGTAAAAACATTAACACAGGTATGAATCAGAATTTCAGTAAGTTCACTTGCAACTGGACAGCACTGACCGACTTTGTCCGATTGTACTTACACAGTCCACGGGAGGGGAGGGGGGAGGAAAGGGGGGGGAGGGAGGGGGCAGTCTTCTCTGTCAGTGTGTCGGGGTGTCAAAGTTGACCACAGGAGTGACAAACTTCATTAGCACCAATGATTAAGAGATTTTTCTCCGCTCGATCAAATCACTAAGGACGATTGTTCATAATATGTAAGGGATGTATGTGATATGTAATATATCAGTGACTGCCTATAATAATCACTGTGATTCTTTTTTTTTTTTTTTTTTGTCCGGCTCATCTTCCTTATCCTCCTATCGAACTCGCCCCCACCCCCCTCCTGCCCCTCACACTTCCCCTCCTCACTCTCACTTCTGCACACTCACCTCTTTCCCCTCCCACCCCCGCCCCCCCCCCCACCTCCCGCCTCCTCAGGCACAAGATTCCCGCGTCCCTTATTCAGGCTGTGGCAAAAACTACAGCGGCAACCGGTGTGAGCCCGCTGTAGCGTCCGTATCGTTAGTTCAAAGGGGTGGTGGATGGGGTCTGCACTCTCTCTCTCTCTCTCTCTCTCTCTCTCTCTCTCACGCACGCACGCACGCACGCACACACACACACACACACACACACACACACACACACACACACACACACACACACACACACAGATAGCATGTCGTCATGGGGAAACTCACCAGAGAATACTCTGCGCTGCAGCCGAGTCACTTCGGAAGGTGTTCAGTGGTGCCTGTTGTGATCCAACGAACGCGGGACATCACCTGCTAGGCCCCGCTGTACTGACGACAATAATGGCTTGGTCGTGGAACTAACCCCCTGTGATTTTGTAGCTATTGTATGATCACCTGTAGTTCTCGAACAAATCGCTGTTGTCTGAAATATTGAAGAAATTGTGACTATCGGCAGAAAAACAAACACACAAAATGCACGCGGAGGATTTTATCCTCATGTGAAATTCTCTTGTTATCAAGAATTGAATTGTAATTTGTGTGTGACAGCATTGTTGGGTACAAGATGGGTGGGTGGATGGAAGGGGAGGGTTACATGGGAGAGGAGGGAGGGGAAGGAATATTTTTGGTTTGTAATCGACTAAGTAACAAGTACGCAATACATTGAAATGCTGATCTAAGATGATTTGCTTTATGAATACTATTCATTGTCGTTATGATCATCATTATTATCATCATCATCACCATCACAGCTACAACTACCATAATCATCATCATCATCTTCTTCATCATGAATATTGTTTTTGTTGATGTTGCTGTTGCTGTGGATAGAAAAGTTACAGACAAGACAAACACAAATGTTGTGGTCTACGGTGACCTTTTAAATGTATTGAGTTTACTAAAAACGTTTACTTCAACACACTCGTTCCTGTGTTTCTCACTTCTGTCACCAAATCGTTCTCACGTTCTTACCTACGATTAACATTAGTTGAGGTATCCACACAACTCCAAATAGTAAACCATCGAACGGTACTCGATTTCAGTACTTTCCAAGTATGTAGTAATGTCTTGAACTTAAGTCACATCCTCCCACAAAAGCCGTCATCACTGATCACAGATTCGTTGAAAACCAATAATTTCGATAAAAATTTCGGGCTAGAAGTGACATTGAATGAGACGAAATATGATAACAACAACCAGACGATGAAGATGTTGAGATTCACGAAACGTATCTAAATCAAACCAGTCACAATTACCCGTAAAGTTGGATCAGGCGATTATTGACAATGCTGCTTCTGTTCCACTGTGTCAAAATTGCTTCCATCTACAACATTCCTGACTGAGTGAAAGATCGAGGAGTTGACATATTTGATTGACACACACGGAACTGAAGACATCGGTTTTTGAGACCAGCTGAAGAAATCGGATTTTTGCTATGTTGATACATATCTAAGCTTGTGCCACATAGGCATTGATTTGGGGGGTGTAACTAGAATCCCTCTTCTGCAAAATTCATTTGTTTGAGTCGTCTTTGACCAGTGACTGAAGTATTTTAAAATCGTGAATGAACGGGGGTTTGGTGTTTTTGTTTCTTTCTTTCTTTTCTGCGTTTTGTATCTTAACCAAAGCGTTTAACAGAAGTTTTAGTCACATGCCAAAACAGTTAATATTTGATTTCGTAACTGTTATAAAATGCCCATATGCCTGTGTGTCGAACAAATCAGTATAAGTGCAAACTAACAATTCCTCTGTCATTACTATAATGATTTGGCAAATGTTAAGAAAGAAAGGAACAAAAAAAAAAAAGAGAGAAGGAGGGGTGTTGTGAGAGAAAGAAAACAGGAATGAAATTTTAAGGCGTAAGATTATAAATGTGAAATCCGTCCCTAGTAACACATGGGGACCATCGTTGTCCATCTGGAAAACAGAACCGTTTCTATTGCATACTCAGAGGCCTTTCGTCCGCTGATTGGGACTCATCGGCGAGACACGGCTGATTGTGTCGGTGTTCCCTTTGGCATTAAATGGAGATGTACCACAGTCTATGATTCTGGGGTATACTAACCACCAAGGGTTCAAAAACAGAATCCAGTAGCACTCCAAAGTGTGTGTGTGTGTGTGTGTGTGTGTGTGTGTGTGTGTGTGTGTGTGTGTGTGTGTGTGTGTGTGTGTGTGTGTGCCTGCGTGAGTGTGTGCGAGCGTGCATGTGTGTATATGTGTCTGTCTGTCTGTCTGTCTGGTTTCTGCCTATCTGTCCACCGGTCTGTATCTGGTGTGCGTAAGAAGCATGCTTGATGTAGGTATTAGCCTCCGGTCTCGTACGAATAGTTTTTGCTTGCGTTTGCATTTTTTTTTTTTTAATGAGCGTGTAGGTAGGTCTCTCAAATCACAGGGCAAACGCAGGCTAGGTCGGGGTGGAAGGGGAGAGGGGGAAAGGTGGCAGTGATTCGATCGGCGCAGCCTGCTTTATTTAAAAACAAAAAAAGAAAAGAAAAAAATATATGCCCGTAACGCTTCTGTTGTTGTGCTGTTTTAAGCTGGTAATGACCATCTCGAGAAGAAAAAAAAAAAAGAAGAAGAAGAAAAAAGGTTTCGTTGCAGTTCCTACCCACCCACCCCCTGAGGCCTACCTAGCATATCGGCTCAGCACAACACATTTGACCACCGTATGGTTCTTGAGCAGATTAACGTCATGTGATCGCGCGCGCGCGCGCGCTGCCGATCGAGTGCCAGACCAACACCCCGACCGCAACGAAAGTGATCGCTGCAAAAGTAGCGATCGCTTGGCACACACACACACACACACACACACACACACACATACACACACACACCACCACCACCACCACCACCAACCCTACCCCGTCTTACCCCATAGCAACCAGCTGAAGCGGTGTGGGAGCTTTCAATGCAGCAAGAGAGAGTGACGTCCCTTCTCGCGGTTGGCGTGACGAGCGAGCAGACGATTTCTGGGGCTGGGTGGTTGCAGACGACAGGCAGACATACTCGAAGGACCAAAAAAACTCCATAGAATCGTTTCGCCATGATGCAACGGGCCCACACGTCATACGATTTCTACGGAGAGTGAGTTAATAATTCAGTATGCCTAACATCTCTTTTTTGTTTGTTTTTGTGGTTTTCTTTTCAATAGCTAAAAAAAAAGGGCAACCATTCAGTCTTAATTTAAAAAAAAAAAAAAAACTGGTATGATGTACGGTAAAATTAATATAACCTTCTTGAGATCAACCGAAAGTCAACTGTCGGATAAGGTTATTTGAATAATATAGGAAAAATAACAACAAATGATAAAATCGTCAGATTTTTAGGAGATTAGGGTGTTATTGGATTACATGTTATCTAATTCACTGATACTGAATAATTTGCCGCCCATTCGTCAACTCATTGGAGAGAAAATAAGATTTTTTTTAAAAAAAAAAAAAAAAAAAAAGAAAAAAAAAAAAAAAGAAAGAAAGAAAAAGAAAAACACGCATCTACCAGTAGGGGTGTACAAGGTTTTCGTGTTTTTGATTTGGTTTGACAAAATCTCAGTTCTATATATCTGTGTTTGACAGGCCCTCTTGGTATCCAAAAAAATTCTTTATCGAACAAACTAGTTGGCTGGCGACAATTTTTGACGTCTTCTCATGATCAGAACAGTGGTTTGGTTGGCCCTATGGGTTCGCATTTCTTTCTTCTTTTT
>JADBJO010001732.1:365000-380000 GCA_016801955.1 Conus betulinus
ACGAGAGAGAAAGCGTCACCCTACCCGCTCGTTATCCACGGTCAACTGTTCCCAGCCTCATTTGTAAGATTTCCTTTCAGGGACTATCAAGTCCGAGGAGAACTACTTTTACCCGCCGGAGGCTATGTTCGAGCCCCCGAACTTCGCCATGTACAACTCCCCTCGGATGCCTCGTCGCCAGACCATGTCTGTTCCTGCCACGAAACGCGGCAACCCCAAGGACTCCGTCTTCAACGAGAGGGCCAAACAGGGCTTCAGTACTGGCCGCACGAGCAGAAACCCATCGACTGTGAGTATACGCACACACACGAGAAGAGACAGGGGGCGGAAGAGAGTGGGGGGGGGGGGGGTGGGGGGGAACAGGCAGAAAAAGAAAAGGGACGGGAACTGAGCGGGGTTTTATATGTGACGTCAGTTTGAAAAGAGAAGAGTTTCGGTTGATGGGTTTGGTTTGTTGGTTAGTTGATTTTTTTTTTTTTTCCGAAATGGAGGTTGGAAATGAATGAAGAGAGTACTGGGAAGATGGATGGTTTGTTTTGTTTGTCTCTCTCTCTCTCTCTCTCTCTCTCTCTCTCTCTCTCTCTCTCTCTCTCTCTCTCTCCCCTCTCTCTCTCTCTCTCTCTGTGTGTGTGTGTGTGTGTGTGTGTGTGTGTGTGTGTGAATTATGAAAAATCATTTAACTTTCTGGAAAACACGGACTGACTGGGTCCATTTTTTTTAATGAGTCTGTAGACTGGAGCCTGCGGTATACAGTATTTGAGATGAAGTAGAGCAGACAGGAAGCAGTGAACAACTGGACTCGGTAGCTTCCCTTTAAAGCATCAGCAACACCAAGTGAGGACAAATCAAAAAACATCAAAAAAAAAAAAAAAAATGTCACTGACAGTTTTATGGACACCTAACGAAGACTCTCTCTCTCCCTCTCTCTCTCCCTCTCCCTCTCTCTCTCTCTCTCTCTCTCTCTCTCTCTCTCTCTCTCTCTCTCTTCCGAGCCATTGGTGATATGCAGGTATGAGACTTGGTTATGAATGTTTTCAATTTTCACGTTTTCGTTCCCTCCTTTTCACTGTCACTGAAACAGGTCAAATTGGCATTTTGAGTTCTTGATTGCAGGTTATACACGGTATTAAAAGCTGCCATGGTATGCTGATGTCCATTTTCGTAAACCCAAATTCATATCTGGACTTTATAGATAGTTTTCAGAGTTAAACTTCTGTGTATTTACGCATGATCATCTAAATTACTTAGTTCTTCTGTGCCTATTCCACGTATGTTGCTTTGAAAGTATGTACGCTTCCATGTCGTTGTAATTTAATTGATCATCGTGCTTAAAGTCCGCGTAATATCACAGCACTGAAAGCTTTAGCTTCGGTTGTTTAGAATTGATGAACGATATTTACCAGCTTTCTTTTGTAATATTCAGAAGCCCAACTGGGACATGAACCACGAACCGGAAATGTTCTGGCTGTCTAGTGTTACAGTAGCCTGTGCCCTACATGTCAGACAGTTAGAGAAGGGTCCTCGTCTGTCACCTGACAGAAACCATTCTTTCCCTCTTTATCATCGTGCTTCAGGTGAACAAGCTAACGTCAGTGTGAACGATGTCATTTATTTAGTAAGGGAGACAAGCGCTCAGTAGACGCGATGTATATGGAGGATCACCTCTAATTTCAGTGGCACGGGGATAGCTTGTATGCATTCTGCGGTTCCCTTTCGTACGATGTTTGATCGTGAAGGATCGATGACCAGGGTAGATGGTATGTCATTGAACAGTCGTTTGTATCCGCAGTATCTGTGTTTTGGAAAAGCCCAAACAGCTAATATAACGGAGCACTGGGTTGTTCGTCCGTGTTTGATGCCTTAACATCAAGCAGAGATAGTCACTGAATATCAGGCAGAACTGACACAGAGAGGCTAGCAGTCGCAGAATGTCCCTCCGTATTCTTTTTTTTTTTTTTTTTTTTTCTCTCTCTTTTTTTTTTTTTTTTTTTTTTGGTTTTTCGTTTTTTGTTTCTTTCTTTCTTTCTTTACAGTTGTTCAAGCTTACATTGTCATGAGTTTAAATCGGCCTACCTTCTGAAACGAGTTTTGCTTCATCAGTATCATACCGATTTAATTGTTGTTAGTTTTAAGTTAGCTTGTCACTTCTACTAACCTCATAATTCAGCTTTGTCCTCTGGATTATGCTTCTAGTCTTGTCACTAAGCTTTTGTGTGAATACTTGAGAAATTTCATATTTTCCCCAAAAGTTTCCTGGAAATGCAGAGTGAGATTGTTATGTGTTTTTGTCTACTGGGCCAGTGACAAAAATAGCAAGATGCTTACCGAGTCTTTTATTTTTGAGATGAAGAAATTGCTTTTTACTCAGAGTTTAATGTGGAATTACTTCCAGCTCTCGACTGTGAACTCTCATCAGTCAAGTAGAGTTCAGACGTAAAAGAAATATTTTGATTTAGACATCAGAAAAAAAAACGTTGAAAAAAGAACTTTCGAAGTAGAATAGATTTTGTTATTTTTTCAAAAAATGTAGTTTAGACACTGAAGAAGTAGATTGCTCTATTCGGGCTTATGGCTGTTGTTTTTTTTTATGAAAATAAAAGCGACACATGCATTTGAGAACCACCTTTGTTATGAATTCATAAAAAATCAGACAGTATAAGAAAAGCTAAATAACATGAAATGTCGATGAAAACTATTGTTGTCATCTTTCGCACAACACAAAATCATTGTGTTATGTCCAGATTTTAGGAATGTTATTAGGAGAAAAATACTTTTAACGGAAAAGTCGATTTTTTAACCTTGAAATATTATTTTTGAGGAAGTCATAAACGTTAAGCATTAGAAAAATTGTTGATGCTGCAAACCACCCGCATTTTAAATGTCGATCATGTGTGGAGAGAGAGAGAGAGTGAGAGGAGGGGGAGGGAGGGAGGGAGAGAGAGGATGTCTGAAAAGTACTGAAAATTTGTTACCTTCGAATATTTCTGCTTGTCTCGCGCAGTATCGCAAAACCAATAAGAAAAGAATCGGTCAGTAAGATTCGCCTCGACGGAAACTGTTGAAAATGAAGGCATATACACAAAATGTAATAAGGAAGAAGTTAGTGACGGGTTTCATTATCAGCCTGCTCGTCCATATTTTGTCAGGCTTGGGGGAAATAACTTACTGCAATGATATACAACGAATCCTTACTGTTTCAAATCTGAGCAGTTATTCTCATTCACCGATCATCAGTCTGTGCATAACATTAATCGGTGTACTAATATTATGAGAAATGAGTTATGAATGCCAGATTCAGGAAAGGGAAGTTTAAAGTGATGTTAATGTAATATATAGTCAGTACACGCTCTTTGATCTTGTTTTTTTTTTTTATTAGACCTCGTAACTCTGAAAGTAAATAGTAAATCAAAGAATAGAAAAAAAACACCTCCAGCATTATTAGTATTACACCTTCTCTAAACTTCAATACTTTTATGTATTCAAAGTCATCGGGACTGTACATTCTCATGTGAAAAAGAGCAAGCAACGAATGAAATAGATATGCTTGTATGTATGAATGAGAGTGAGAGAAAGAGTAAGAGCGTGAAAGAGGCCGAGATAAGAAGAAATAATTGGGTAGGAGTACAGGTAAAGAGTGGAGAAGAATGAAGTAAAAAGTATACGATCTTAAGATTGTTGCACTAGAGTATTTGCTTGTAGGCATAGTGCGTTTTGGTGTATCTAACTTTCTGTTCTGTTCTGTTACTGAGTGTGTAAACTGTTTGAAAAAAATACCTGTCAAGAGATCATATCCCAAAGTTCTGTAGTCTCTGTGTTTTGTGTTTATATGCAATAGCGTGTAATCATTTATATGAATTGTAATCATGTAGCGCACCTTTGTGTATATGGAAGTGCATGCCGAAATTTACTGACGTAAATATGTGTGTGTAATCCAGATACTGAAAGCATTTATGAAAACGTGCATTTACAATCATACCTGTTTCTTGATGGGTCAGGTGACCGTGATAAAGATATTACATCTAAAGAGAGAAGTTTTCCTGTTCTCTGGCTGGACGGGGGGAAGGGGGGGGGGGGGGGGGGGGGCTCCAGCATGCCTTTGTCTGCAGCAAGTTGTCGCGCACCTCCACAGTTGTTAGTACCACGCACCCAGACATAGCGGTGGGGTGCAGGATAGTGTTGTCGCTCTTGTCCGTTTGTTTGCTTGTATCTTCGAGAAACAAAGAAAAAAGAAAAGAAAGAAAGATGTATCTTCAGCTTGCAAATAGTGCGCGTTCAACGAAGTGGCAGCAGTGTGTGTGTGTATTATCGTGTGTGTGTGTGTGTGTGTGTGCGTGCGTGCGTGCGTGCGTGCGTGCGTGCGTGTGCACGCGCATGTGTGTTACACAATTTTTCGACTTGCAGAAATTACATTAAACATCCAGCTCAGAAATTTCTGTTTAAAAAAAAACCGTCAATCGTCGTGTATGGTCCCATGACAGCATCTCAAAGACGTGCCACAGCGGACGTTTAAACAAGCAGAATCTCCACAGCCCTCTGTTCTTCGTCATGCACGGCAAGGTAGAAATATTGCAACCTGTCCGAATATATAGCTTGTCTTTCCAGAATTTCTTTGATCTGCTTCAAGACATCCACCCTCCACAGTACCCTGTAGAAAGAAGCTGGACACGGAGTCGAAGCGGAATACGTGCCTTGTGCATTTGATTATGGCCTGAAGCGCCAGTCTGTCAGCGTGTACTCCGGCATGTGGCCTGACGTGGTGATTTATCTAGGTGCTGTGAATAGGGTGCGGTAGATTCGATCTGAAACTTTCGTTCCCGAACGCCTGGGTTTTTTCGCTCATATTTTGCTTCAGTCAGCTTTCACACTTTGATAAAGATGAGTAAACGTCACCAGTAAATCGTAGCATTCGAGTCTGCACTGGGAGACGGACAGACCTGATCTCACGCGTGACGCCGAGTCTTGTCGTGGCATTCAAAGCCAAGTCGAGCCTCAACATGTTTGCCCGTGTTCAGGCGCCGTCTTTTCTATGAATGGAACAGGATACTTAAAATGGTCCGGTTTTTCAGTGTCTGTGTGTGCACTGTGATGTTGATAAAACACCATATACATCCAGAACGATCTGTTTCGTCAAGTGTCTGCATGACACTGTGATGTTCACACACACACACACACACACACACACACACACACACACACGATCCAAATTAGACTGGAAACGAGTACACTTTCATGTCTGAACAGATATGCGTTTGAAGAAACAAGTTTAATTAATCACTGAGTGCGCTTCTCACATTCTGGCTTTCAGCTGAGGACAGAATGGAGAGAGGGGCGAGAGGGGGTCTAAACAGGTCTTCTTTAACTTTTCAGAACTGTTCTTTCCACAGTGGCCGCGCGCTACCGCCAAAAGGCCAAGATGCTCACCATGGGAATATCCTGCTCCAACTGAGGGAGAGGGGGGCTCGGGGGGGGTGCCTCCCACTCCACTTCCTCGCGTCACATCGCCGCCTGAGCTGGGGTGGCCACTGCAGAACTTGATTGAAGGCGTTCTGGTGGGTTGGGTGGGGCGGGGAGGGAAGGGGAACGGGGGGGGGGGGGGGGTGTCATCGTCAGTGTCACGGTCCTGCACAGCGTGTTAACCGCATCAGTATTATGTTGAGCCTGTTGGTTTTTTTTGTTTGTTTGTTTTTTTTTTCAGAAGCGGTGCCAATTGTTGTTTTGCTGCTGGGTTCTTTTTTGTGAGTGTAAGGGCGTAGGGTGGGGATGGGGAGAAACCAAGAATCGTCCATGGTTGTTTTTTTTTTTTCAATTGACATGTCCAATATTAGTGTTGAAACTTTGTAAAGTAATCGTCATCTTCAAAATTATTATTCGAAAAAGCTATATATTAAAAATGTTTGCTAAAGACTATGATTTTTTTTTTTTGGGGGGGGGGGGGGGGGGGGGGGGGGGGTGCTTGCTTGTTCCTTTGTTTTGGGTGCGCGTTAAGCACTGTGTGTCTGAATAACTTTTTTATGTGTTAATTCATGCAGGTCAGTTGACCACTATATATCTTGCTAGAAAGGTCCTGTGTATATATTTATATAGAAATTATACCGATCGTTTTGGGGACAACCAGTGTATGCAACTGAAGACCAAAAATAAACATTTTACCAGAATTCTGCATTATCCTTGGGTGTGTACGCACGGTCAGACACGCAACCAGACAAACTCAGAGAGAGACGATTTTGCCCGAAAGATGAATCAGAAGTATATTGATGAATGTTCGAGTTGTGACACTGTTGTAGTTGATGGAAAGTACTAACCGATGTTTTATTTTGAATACCGTTGTTCACTCAAATAACAGTTTCTGCAACTGCCACTGTAATTCCTTCAACTGCTGTTTTTACTTCCACAGCTGTGAATAATCTTCATCATTTGTGTGTGTGTGTGTGTGTGTGTGTGTGTGTGTGTGTGTGTGTGTGTGTGTTCGTTTGTGTGTATGTGTGTGTTTTTCTTTGTGTGAGAGAGTGGGGAGGATCCCTGATGCTGAATGTGGATTCCAACTGATATAATGCAGAATTGTGGCACAAATAGAAACGCTGATTAAAACAGATATCAGAACATATTCTGATAAGGATCTCATGCTAAAGTCACTTTCAGTTCAAACTTAAATAGCTAACACGGTTACGGATTTGAACACTGGCGCGAATAAAAGTCCTGTGCATACATGTTTTCCCAGTTTCAGTTTGTGTATTGCCATGCCATAGCACTGTTGACGATTTCAGTCCAGTAAAGGTAAACAACTCCGAATATTCCGATTAGGCCTAGTCACTACGTAGGGTTTCCGTTTGTGAGTAGCCTAAAGGCTGCCTGATCCTGAAAACTTGTCATGGCCAGCTGGCACTTGACGCCGTTGTGAGTACAAGGTCTGAGAGTCAAGACAGTGACAACCGAAATGTAATACAGCGTGACCATAACTAAATCAAGTTAATTTCATTCTCGTGCCGTGAAAGCAGGTTTCAGGGGTACCGTGACAGGTGCGTGGACAGTCACGCATGTCCACAGCCCTCTATCCACAATCATGCACAACAGGGTAGAGGCGTTGTCACAGGCTCAGTCCTCGACGTTATCCACCAAGTCTTCCGTTTGCCTCTGGGTCGCCCATCCTTCATCGTAGGCTGTGGAATGATTTTGGACCGGAAATCTTGGCAAATGTGTGCCCGCAGCAGGCAAGCTTACGGCGCTTGATACCTTTGAAGAAGGATCGTCTTGCAGCGTGTGTAGGACCATGCTACCTGACATAATGTTTTATCAGTAGTGTTTCTTGTGCGAGATGCGAAGGACACATGTAAAACACTGGTACAGCCATTGACATCATACTGTAGACCGAATACTGCTTTCATTTTATAGATTCAGTTTCACCGGTAAAGTCAGCTAGTTTTTCCTGATGACGGGGAGGAAAATTAGGTAAACCAGCGTCCTTGAGTCAATGTTATAGAGTGGCAAATTTCAGGCTGCCAAGTCCTGGATTCTAGACCAATCACAGGAATTTTGTGTAAATTTTTCGACCCCATCCGGCTTTTGCACAGAGATTAAAGCGCTGTGGATTAAAATGGAAAGAATGAAAAACCACACAGTTGAGTTTTATCCACTTGGTGGATGCGTCTGCGTGAGTGTTGCTCAGGTTTCCCGACAAACTCTGCTTGCGTCTTCTCTCTTGAACCAAGTTGATGCCAATGCATGTTATTAGTGGAAGTGATGTCTACAGCCCTGCCATGTATTACTGGAGCTCCACAGCATCAAAATCATCATCCATATCTTCCTAGGTCATCATTTAAAAAATCGATTTTGTGATGATTTATATCTTACTCTACTAATTACATCAGTTTTCATTTCCGTTCCACGTCATTGCCTGTTATTAGTTCAGATCAAAAGTTTTAGAAGTCGGAAAATTCGTAAGGACTGTCACTGGGTGCACATGATGGCGTCCTTCCGAAGGGGCTTCGTAACTAAACCGTTGTTGTTGACCTTCGGGATGGTGTAGTTGGTGGTGTGCTGTGTATGTTGGATCAGACCAGGCACCATTTTGCAGCACCGAAGTGAGACAGGAGCAATGCAGCGTCTCCCCTGGTGAGGATGCCACTAGACGACGTACTGTCAACTGTTCCGCCTGGTCTGTCGGCGCTGTGGCTGCGACAGAGCCATCCTGAGAGTGACTGTGTAAGGGGAGGGGCGGAACGAGGAGCAGGGAAAATGAGACGGCGGTAAGAAAGTCAGGGGAGGTGGGGGGGGGGGGTGATTGGAGGAAAGAAAATATGTAGGTAAAGTTTATCAGATGGAACAGATTCAGGACTATGCTAGGTCGTTGACAGATATCCGCGGGAATATTCTTTGAAGAATTTGTGCAGTATGTTGAAACATTGCATGGTGTTCATTACAATGGGACGTGTATTTGGTGTTCGGTTGGGAAGGGGGGGGGGGGGGGGGCGGTGTGTGTGTGTGGGGGGGGGGGGGGGGGGGGGGAGGGAGGGGGCAAAACGGGCGACGAGCTCTCCCAGGGGAGGTCAACCTGACTATCACTCTGACAAATCTGGTGTTACTGTGACGTTATAGTCTACAATGTAGATGAATATAACGATCAAATGTCAAATGTCTCCGACAATGAAAAATCAGCAGCCAAAATAATGTTTTCCCATTATTTCCCACTGTTATTACTTTAGTTGTGATGTATGTATGGAAAAGAAGAATCTACACACACACACACACACACACACACACACACACACACACACACACCACATATGCACACGCGCACACACACACACACACACACACACACACACACACACACACACACATCACGCACACACGTGCGCACATACACACTCTCAACCGATCTAGGAAAGCAATGCACATACCTAGGCAAAAGTCAAGTCCAACAAATGCACGATCTGTGCTTTCTGTAGGATTTATCTGAATTAAACAAGCCTTCAGAACCGTTACACTATGCAACAAAACTTGGAAACTAATGCCCGAACGGGTTAACGTAAACACTGAAAACAAAAAAACAAAACATTCCGGCAAATGGAGACACTGTGCATAAACAGCATACCAATGTTACTGGTCAACGGCATTAACCCATTCTTTACCTGTACGTCCACGTGGAATCAGTGTTTTCCTTACTGACCTCGACAAATCATTAATCCATTCTTGGCCCTGCGTGCATGTGGAATCAATCTTTTCCCTATGCTAGGTGTTTTAAGTCACTCTTAATAAACCGTAATTCAATCACGTAATCACGTGTAAAGTACATCTCTCGCTGTTCGTGAGTTACATAAGAGAGGAAACGGTTGCAGAAGGGAGAGAATCAGTGTCTCACTTTGCTTTCCCATGCTTTTTCCGGGGACCTATAATTTTGCGCAGGCAACTAATCGCTTCTCAATGAGAGAATGATTTGATTTGCATAGCTTGCTGTCTCAGGGAAGCACGCATGCCAGCTCCTTTTGTCCCCCCACTCATCGAAGTCAGCTTGCTGCCTGCACATAACCTTTGCTGCGACCAAATCACCGTGTGTGTGTTCCAAACTTGACAGTTTGACGCTGCTAGCTTGAGGTGTGGAGAACAGCCAGCCAGCCTCTGAGCTGAAGTAGACACAAAGCCAATCATATCAACAGGAAGTATTACATGCAGATCAACAGGAAGTGATAAATGCATTCATTGTGCGCTGCGGAACTCTAACCAAAAGCGAAGATATTTATCCTGTGTCCTGTTCCTCTCTACTTTTTTTTTTAAGGGTTGAACACTAGCGTCGTTCCAACTGGTGCAGAAATCAGCTGTCGATACTGAGCCTTGTATGTGGCATTGTTTGACACATCAGCGCCCCTAAGAGCGAAAGGAACCACGCAACAGTGCTCTAGCTAAGTGCATGGTGGTTTGAATTGTGTAGGGGAAAAAGAACATTCCTCGCTGGTTCCTTCTCCATGGTTCAAGATGGCTGGGGAAAAAAAATGTTAAAAGAGGGAGGATGGAGTTAATACTGAAAACATACTCATTGAAATAAAAAAAAAGTTTCGTAACAACAGAAAATCTTGTCTTCTGTTGAAATAGTCTTATGTCACATTTCTTTAAACAAACATATTCGTGCAATTAAGTGCATGAACACAAACACACGTACATACGAACGCACACACACTCGCGCACACTCGCACGCATGCATACACAAAAAATACAACAATGTGGACGGGAATAGCTACATTCAAGAGAAATGAGAATTGCTATGACAAATAAAAGGCGAATAACTTCGTCAAGATAAACAGGAATAGTCTTGGCGAGGCAAACTGAAACAGCAGGAATTATTAAGACGGGGAATACCTTTAACAGGTGAAAAGGGAACATCTAAAACAGGTGAAATGAGAACAGCTATGACACAAGGCATTGTCTGACAAGAGAAATGAGAATGGCCCTGACAAATGAAATAGATATGACTATGACGAGAGACATGGAAATAGCTATTACACGAGGACTTGGTGTAGGATCCAACGAGAAAAAAATGGGACAAGATATAACAAGAGAAATAAACAGAGAACAGGGGGGCAATGGGAAGAGGTAGAAGAGAAACAGGAGAGGCTGTAACAAATGAAATGAGGCTGACATGACAAGAGAACTGGGTCCCAGCCACTGTAATAAAAGAAATGGGAACACCTGTATCACGTGAAACGGGAACGGCATGACAAGAGAACTGGGAACAACTATGACAAGAAAAATGGCAATGGCTAGAACACAAGAGAAAGGGAACAGCTCTATGAAAACACGAGACGGTTTAACTATATCAGGTGAAACTGGGAACTATTATAGGGAGAAAAATGAGAATAGCCATTTCAAGACATTTGGGGACCGATATAACAAGAGAGAATGAATCAAATATAGTAAGTAATTGGGGACATTCATAATCCAAGGGAAATGAGAATAGTTATTGTAAGAAAAAAAATTGAAAATAGTTATCATAAGAAAAAAATGAAAAAAATGGGAACTGATATAAAAAGGCAAAAGGGAGAAATGGAAAGATATATTAGGCAAAGTGGAGTACGTGTTACCAGGCAGTTAGACGCTGGCATAACAAGACGAATGAGAATAAGTATGGTTAGAGAAATCGAAGACACAAATTAGTAAGAGAAACGAGAACAGATATGACAAGAGAAAATGGAGATAACAAGAGAAATTGGAACCAACAATTGACATGTATAACGAGAGAAATGGGGATGGTCGTGGAAAAGAAATATAACAAACTCTCGCATTGAAGAACTTTCGTTTACAGTCTCACCTGCTTATTCCGAGCGTTAAAATGAACTGTGTTGCATATTTTCCCATCAAAACACACACACACACACACACACACACACACACACACACACACACACACACACACACACACACACACACACACACACACACACACTGAAAAATAGACACCAGAGATAATTACAGAGGGACGCTATATATCACACCGAATGCAAATTGTCCAATGTAAGAATTTCTAAGTGCAACTATTTTAAGTACGAGTGAATATAAGTACATGTGCATCAAATAATACCGTTTTTTGCATGTGCAGACTGTGAGTACAAATACAACTAAGATCATTGGCGTGAGCAAACATCAAACGATTAAC
Source organism: Conus betulinus (assembly GCA_016801955.1). NCBI lineage: Eukaryota > Metazoa > Mollusca > Gastropoda > Neogastropoda > Conidae > Conus > Conus betulinus. Next base: position 376,645 of record JADBJO010001732.1, read on the forward strand.
ATTGTATTCCTATCATTTACTCATTTAACCCAAAACTACAATCATATAATCAACCGTGTTAACTTTCATTGACATCAAATTGAACAACATCGATTCATCCCAGTACCAGTTCAACCTAAATCCAAAAACTCATTCCAGTCCAATCAAAATCACATATACAAAACAAAAATGTTTGAGAGTATCAAATGAGAAACAGGACACAAAATGTCTCTTTAGTAATAATTTTGAAATAGCGTAAGCGTAAACAGGATAAAGCCAGCTACTAATGCAAGTTGTCTGGCTTATTTTCGGGAATAAGGGGCAAAACTCTTAAAAATCATTCAGAAATCTCCTAAAGATACAAGTTAGGTTTCTTAAGAAGATAGTGTGTGTGTGTGTGTGTGTGTGTGTGTGTGTGTGTGTGTGTGTTTCAAACGTTAGCCACAGAAAAAAAAAAGTTGTCGGCTCATTGTTGGGGTAAGGGGCAAAACGGTTTTTTTCAATTTAAAAAGCCGATCGTAGAAACAAACCATTCGGTTGCTTGTTAGGGAACGCGGAGTGAACTGGATAGTGTGTATGTGTGTGTGTGTGTGTGTGTGTGTGTGTGTGTGTGTGTGTGTGTGTGTGTGTGTGTGTGTGTGTGTGTGTGTGTGTGTGTGTGTGTGTGTGTGTGTGTGTGTGTGTGTGTGTGTGTGTGAGAGAGAGAGAGAGAGAGAGAGAGAGAGAGAGAGAGAGAACATAATTCAAACGTTATAAACAGATATAAGCTGTTCGGCTCATTATGGGGGTATGAAGCAAAACTTTTTTTCAATTCAAAAAAACAACCATAGAAAACAACGTACTCGGTTGCTTGGGAAGGAACATGGAGTGATTAGGATAGGAAGCAAAATTAAAAGCCAACGACAGAATTACGCCAGTTCTTGGCTTGATTTCGTGGGCTGGAATGGGGAGGTGGGTGTCATGTCGAAACATTTTTGTTTAAAAAAAAAAGGCGGCTACAGAAACTAAATTTTCAGCTGTTTTGGCGGTTCTTTTTTTTTTGCCCCAAAGCTGGTTACCGAAACCAGTTCTCTGTACGTGTTGTCTTTAGGGCGATGGGAGATGCCAGTTTTAAATTCAGAAGTCTTCTATACAAATCATATTTTCCTTTCCTTGTGCAATGGGAAATGGGGAGGGGGGGGGGGGGGGGGGGGGGGGGGTATTTAAAAGTCAGTCACAGATACAAATTCATAAGCTTGTTTTGCGGAAGAAGGGAGAGTGGGTTTTTTTTTTTTTAGTTCGTGTCGTTAACCCTTTTCAACGCTTGCTTTAGGAGGAAGAGGGAAGAAGGGGGGAGGGGCACTTTCAAATACCGGAGTAAAACTTAAATTTGTTTTATCTTTTATTCTAAAGCCGGCTACTGAAACAGGTCTTCCAATTTGTATTGGAGGAAAGGGAAGGTGGGGATAGCATTTTGTTTATAATAAAAAAAAAAAAAAAGAAAGTCATCTACAAAACAAGCTTTTCAGTTCGAATTTATGAACAGGCAAATCAACCAACCAACAAAAGAAAAACACACGAAACAGCCACTTCCCGACGCCAGCTACAGAAACAAGTTCTTGGGTTCACTCTTCGGAATGGGCAGCGGCCTGAAACGCGGGTAGCCGGGCGGGTGCTGCTCTTCCGGCTCGTCCTCGGCGGGCTTGGACGACGGGCGCCTGTGGGTGAACAGGAATCGCAGCACCAGCACCTGGCCCAGCCCCACCACCAGCACCACCACGCTCTGCACCGACGACCACCAGGTCACCATCTTGTTCAGGACCTCCGCCCGGTGACGCCCGATGGACTCGCGGACGCGGTAGCGGCGCTGGAAGATGGAAAGACAGAGATAACACACGTTGGGTTTAAACAACTGTATGCCTTTGTACGTTGACTAGACATTCCGGCAACACAGTGATACTTGTGAGAATGACAAGCATGTCACTGAGTGCACGTTACTGGTAATGGGTCGGAGAAGACCTCATGCTTTTCAGTCTCCACATATCATATGTATATCATTAACAGAAAGTTATAACGTAGGATAAAGGTTAATAAATCGTGATTAAATAGCCTAAAATGATGCTGAGAACTGTAGCCCTCCTGTAAACGTCGCTGTATTCGCCCGTTCTTCAGTGCAGGACACTCTCTGTATCCCCATGCATACAATGCGGCAGCGCTGCAGTTCAATGTCTTGCAGCGAGCGATGACTACGGTCACAAGTGGCTAGGCCGTGCGTAGAGACAAGCGTAGAATGAGGGATCGAGGAGGACTTCGAAACAGAAATCCACTGTCAGGTGGCTGGTTCCCTCCGGATGAAAACTAGCTGACCGTTTTCAAGGTTAGTTCATCCAATTTTCCTGCAAGACAAGTTCTGTTTTTTCGTGCGCCGATTTTCTGCGTAAGGTCTTTCTTTCAGTGATGATTGACTTGTTGCTATCGGAGTATTTACATTTGCCTGTATCTGAAAGCTCGTTGCAATGACAGAAATGGAATCCAGGTGGAGGAAAGTATGCACCTGCCTGTCTTACTGTCAGCTACCCCTCATTATCCCATCCATCTGACCAACCATTTATCTCATACCCATCTCTCCTTAATTTTCACCCCACCTGAAAATCCAGTGTGGCCGAAACGGCTTCGTGGATGACGTCACAAGACATGTGTGTGGACAGGTGCACCGTGGGTACTTTGTCTCCAGCTTCCTCGGCCAGGGTCTTGGTGAAGGCGGAGCGTATGTTGAACGTCAGCACCTGGTCCACCAGAAAGGGAATAAGCAAAAACAAATGAATCCCTGAACAGAAATAACTGTCTGTGTGTCAGTCTGCCTGTCCGTCTGTCTGTGTCTCCAAACATGTTTGTGTTACACATACTCACCGGTTCTGTTCAACTGCAGGTAATCAAGAAATCACTATGTATTCTCTAGCTTTTATCCCCAGCTTTAAGAAATTGCGTGCATTGAATTTCACCACCTGCTCCTCCACAGAAGACAAAAAAGACAAACAAGACACATGTCAGATTGAACTATACATCCTGTGAGAATAACGTGTGTCAGTTGTTCCCCAAATTTGTGTGAGGTGTGTGGGGGTATCGAATATCATCAAAACGATCCACCAAGAATCGATAGGCCTATGTAATTCTGTGCCCGCAGATAGGAACAGGGACTGTGGTATTCCGGAGGGACACGCTGGTTTCGCCGTGCATCCAGTATGTTCGAGACAGCGGGGGATTGGCGTGTGTCGGGGAATTTAACTGTCGGCTCTCCAAATACATCTTTCTTGTGAGTGAAATCGAAAAATGCTCGTGCTTAGTTTCAACATGTCACAGGGAGGGACGTGGTGCAGGGGGGGGGGGGGGGGGGGAGG
>JADBJO010001733.1:0-15625 GCA_016801955.1 Conus betulinus
GGGCTCACTTTCTCTCACTTAAGAAGAAAGTGCGGATTGAGAGAAAAGTGTGGTCCTTCCCCTTTTGCACTTTCTCCCATGTGAGAGAAAGTATGAGGGCGCCCCCACACTTTCTCCGATTGTGAGAGAAAGTGTGGGAAGTGCCCCATATTTTTATTTATTTATTTATTTTCATTTCGTTATTAGTTTCTTGTCTTTCCTTAACATCAACTAAGAGCCAAATGATAATAAAATCTAATAAAAAGTGATGGAATGAGACAGGAGTTTATTTTTGTTTTTCTATTGAATGGTCACATTGAGAAATCTTCAGAGTGCATAATCAATCAGAAAAATCAAACATGCAAGTGTCAAGTAGTTAAATCAACTATGATCAAATCCAAATAATATAAATCACGCTGGAAAGTAGGCAAACACACAAAAAATGTTGCTTATGTTATTTTGGTAAGTTTATATGGACATGGTATTAAACATTGGCCATAAACGTACCTGTCCAATACTCTCCCTATCGAATGGGGTGACCACGAAGTAGTTCAGTTTATTGTAAAATCCAAATGTTCACTACTTAGGCTGCGTATGCTCTAATGGTAATTTTATAATATTCACAACCTAGATAACTACTGGTCAGTGCCAAAACCAGTGGTCAGCTTCATGAAAATTTCACGTTTTCACTATTTCACTGCATATTGGTGTGTTATAAACGCTTCTGTACAGTTTACAATATAGATGTCCAGTGGTCAACAAGATGACCAGTGGTCAGTTTCATGTAATTTTAATATTTTCCTGAGTTCACTCCATATTGATATGTTTAATGCTTTCTTTTTTAATGTAGAAGACCAGTGGTCTGCAAGAAAGACTAGTGGTCAGTTTTATGTCAATTTCATATTTTCACTATCTCATTCTGTATTGATGTGTTATAGGGTGTATATGCTTCTTAAAACGTAGTATGACTAGTGGTTAGCAACAATGACCAGTGACCAGTTTGGAAAACGTAATTGCTTACTGTTTATTATATGAATATTTCTGTGCTTCTTGCAATTTAGATGACCAGTGGTCAGTGACAATGACCAGTGATCAGTTTGATGCCAATTCCATATTTAAAAAAAAAGTTTGACAGACAGAGTGTTGTTGCAGTGGTCAGTGACAATGACCAGTGATCAGTTTGATGCCAATTCCATATTTTAAAAAAAAATGTTTGACAGACAGAATATTGTTGTGGTATGGGCGTTTCTCTGCTAAGAATGACCAGTTTTTCATTGTGATGTAAATTCCATGTTTTCTCTAATTGATTGCATATTATTGTGTGACGAGCATTTTTTTTTACCTTTCATAACGTAGATGACCAGTAGTCACTTTAATGCAGTATCTATCTATATATATATTTAATATGTACGTCTCCTCTTTATATGATGTAGGTCAAAATAGGTTGTATAGATTCTGTATCAAAGAGATCATGAACACCACTGAACTGACCATGTACAGTAAACCCGGTTAATTTGAAAGAGCCTTTGAACCACCTATGGACTTTAATTATCCGAATCTAAAATTATCCGCGTGTTGAGTTAATCTAATTTTTGCCCAATCTAAAACAAACTCAAAATAAAACCTATAAATTTGAAATTAACTGAGCAAGTCAAGGAGTATTCCCAAGGAATTTCAATTAACTGGGCTTTGTTGCAACATTGGCATTACTAGGAACCGAAAAGGGACGAGAGAGAGAGGAGAGAGAGAGAGAGAGAGAGAGAGAGAGAGAGAGGAGAGACGACAGACAGACAGACAGACAGACAGAGACACAGAGCGGGAAAGCTTGGATGTGGGTGGGTAGGGGAAAGGGGGGGGGGGGGGGGAACAAGTGGAAGTACGTTTGCCTTGAATTAAGCTCGCACACATTTTTAAAATTATCTTCTTTTTGAAAAAAAAAAAAAACGTGTTGAATCCAGCGCTTGAAATTAACTGGGTTTTAGTTTGGTTGGGACCAAGATCTCACTTGCAGCTAACCGATAATTCAAATGAGCCAAATTTCAATTAATCGCGAGAAAGAAGAAATCTGGTCGGTACTTAAAAGCATGTTTTATGAAAATGAATTTTAAGAAAATAAAAACACTGGAAAAACGCCCTGTTACCGACTCTGCAGGCAACCAAATGACTTTGTAATTAATGGCAAGGATGCCCCCTGTGCTGGTCGTTAACAGGGGTGCTCCTTTGGACCAACTACGTCTTGCGGTAACAGTATTGTGTGGTGTGTGCCTTACCCAAACGAGACACCGTCTGCCAGCAGCATATGTGTCCAAACTGCATACCCTACCCACCCATCCATCCACCTCCCCCACCCCTACCCCTCACCGTCTGGTGACAACATGCGAGAGTCCTATATCAGTCGTCAGCAGTCGGCCAGTGAGACAGCAGCTCTTTGTGATCTGTGCTCCACACTTCGGCGACACCGGTTGCAGGTAAGATTTTTCTGATGAAACAAGATGAGAATTTCCTGGTGTTTTTAATCATTGTAATTATTGTTATTAGTTTGATTATTAGTACTATCATTATAAAAACTTCAACCCATGTACTCTTTTCATCCATCTGAGTCCGTTTGTTTGTTGTTGAGATGACAAAATGCTGATCTGATGTTAAGCAACTTGTCAGAGAGAGAGAGAGAGAGAGAGAGAGAGAGAGAGAGAGAGAATATGGAGAGAATTGTTTTGTGCTTTTCAAAAGCAGTCTGTTCATATTTCATTCATTCGACTATTTGTTTATTTCTTTCATTCTTTCGTTCTTTATTCTCTTGGTTTGATAAGCTTGACTTCTGAGGAAGATATGTTTTGTTATCGTTAAATAAGTGTTGTTTCACATCCTCTTTGGTATATTCATTTGTATTTTAGCTTCTTCTTCTTCTTCTTCTTCTTGAAGTCTTCAGTTTCACTTAGCGGTGAACACAATAGTTTTCTTACCTTTCTCCAAACCAGCCCTGTGTTTATTTCTGATACGGGCGCTGCTCTCGGTATTAGCCTAAAGTTCTTTTTTTTTTTTTTTTTTTTTTTTTTTTGCACCCCATACCAAATAGGATCATAGTCCGATTTAGGGGTAGCTTCTTGCTCCTCATGTAAAAACTAGATTCTTTGGTGAATCTTTCATTCTAAAATTTGATGCCATCTGTCTGGAAACAGTTTAACTCACGGCTATGGTTGTTTTTAAGTGACCAGCCACCGTAGTGAAGTGGTTAGCGTCGCAGACTACCGTCTGGGGAAGTCGTGGGTTCGATTTCATCAGAACTGTGTGGGATTTTTTATGCCCCTAACGGCTTGCTACCCGGAAAACCGGCGCTAGTGAGCTTGCCACAGGCTCAGCTGGGAAAACCTGGGACCAACACAGTCAAGTTTCATCCACTTAATGGATCCGTCTCTGAGATTGTTGCTCAAATAGCATGACCAACACTGCGGGTCTGATATCTCTCAGGCCTGGTGCACCGGCATATATCATGAAAGTTAAGTCATACAGTACCGTGCCTCTGACTTAAAACTTAGAACCGGAATTGAAAGCCCGTAGCATTACCTTCATCATCCCCTCACTCATGATTAGCACACACACACAAAAAAGGTCTCCGCATTCTGTGGCCCCTCAAGCCCTGCTCTCATGGTGACATAGGTTGCGATGTCCTATTTCATGTCTATGGCCTGGGTTGATTCTGTTGAGGTCATAGTATCGGCAAGTTCATGGGGGTGGGTTGGAGTTGGAAAGCGAAAGTGGTAGCAACCCTCTGGGAGGGAGAGCTCACCCAGCTGGCTCTGCAAATAAGCATTATTATCATTGTCAGTCGGGGGCTTAATAGGTGGTGTCCTGCGTATGCTGGATCAGAACAGGCTCTAATGAACACACCACCGAAGTGACCTCAGCAACAGCAGTCAGTGTCTCCTTCCGGTAGGTTGCCTCTTGACAGCTTCCATGACATGCTCACTTGTGGATTGCCGGTGCTGGGCGCTGTGACGGGCCGGGTCGGGCTCTGGGGAACTGGGGGTTATGGGATGGGGGTTGTCGGGTAATGAGGGGCATGGGGGCAGTGCACCATGAGGTGGCACAGGACGATGGGACACAGCCCCCCTTCCCCTCACCCCCAAAAGAACAGGAAGAAAAAAAAAAAAAAAAAAGAAAAAAAAAAAAAAAATAAATTGCAAATCGCCGGGGATTCCCTTGTGTTGCTTCAAGGAGGGGGGGGGGGTTCTGGTCCTTATTTTCTTTGGCAGATTCTCCTTCTAAACAACTGTGCCACTGGGGGAAGTCATTGGTGACATTCAAGCACATCAACTTCCTGTTTCACCTGACCGTTGCACTCTGGTACTAAATCAACAACCAACAAAAAACACCACCTGAAAGGGTCACAACCTACGGTTCGAGCATGACGCCATTTCTTGTGGCGAGTCACCAAGACACACAGTGAGTTGAAACTACCTCGCGCCAGCAGCCCCAAAACACAGACGCCGACCTCCCTCTCAACGTCCTCCCATCTGTTAACTGACCTGGAAAAGACCTCTCTCCTTTCCACCCTAACCCCTACTCTGCTCTCCAACGCCTCCGTCAATAGAAACCATGCCTTTCTCTCAAGACCTCCACACTCTCTCGTTGATGACCTCCAGCCCAATTTCTTGATTAATGACTTATTGCCACCGATGTTGAGTGACGAGATGTGAAGAACGCTTTTAAAACTGCAAACGACACGTACAGTCACCTGTACCAGGAATGGAACAAGGTGCAGAACATCCAGGAGTGATGTTTGTGAAAGCTAGATGACGACGAATGTATCCAGAGAAACCTAAAGATTGTGTGGATCCTGTGATGATGATAAAGTGATATAGATGTTTGCTGTATTGTTTTGTACGGAAGGAAGAAAGGCAAGCGTTCGGCAGTCTAAGAGTCTGATCGTGGTGCACGAGGATTAACCAGAACTATGTGTCGTGCTCCGACTGAGAAATGCTCCTGCAGAAATCGACTAACTATCGACATTTCCTAGTGGAGTCTTCTGTTACTTACAGGCAGAGATACAAAGCGTATAATTTAAGGCGCAGATATCTCTCTCTCTCTCTCTCTCTCTCTCTCTCTCTCTCTCTCTCTCTTCGTCATGTTTCAGCAAACATGACGCACATTTGCTCGGGTCACGTTTGCCACAATACTATCTTTTGCTTTTATGTCATTTCCCGTGGAATAAACCGACAAATCTTCCTAGGTATCTGGACTTCGAGTCTCATTCGGGAACTTTGGCACTGAAAATTCTTTTACGGCTGACAAAAACCCATCACGCTTGTTGGGGTGAAGGGATTTAAAATTTTATCGTTTGTACAAACGATGAGTCAAATCACAATTATAGTTTCTGTGATGTAAACTTTACATACGGTTTGGATGATGCCATCATTCATCGTTCTCTGTCTGTCTGTCTGTTCTGTCTGTCTGTCGGATCTGTCTGTCTCTCTGTCTCTTCTCTCTCTCTTCCTACACTGATTTATTTTCCTTCTCTCTCTCCTCTCTCCTCTCTCTCTTCTCTCTTCTTCCCTCTCTCTCTCTCTCTTCTCTCTCTCTCTTCTCTCTCTCTATCTGATATGTATTTAAAAAAAAAAAAAAGAAATTTCTTCGCTCAGCTGTCTTTGCAAAGAATCTGTTGGTTGAGATTAACATCAAGGTTTCCCCTTTTTCGTCTATTTGCTTTTTTCTTTTTTCTTTTTTTCACGATGTGTTTACCATAGTAGGAATTTCCGTCTACCTTATGCACAGATTGGAGCTGAAAGATTTTCTATCGATTTGACCTTTTTTCACGTTTTCTTTTTCTTCTTTTGTTGTTGTTGTTGTTGTTTTGTTGATATTTTTGATATGCATGTTTTTTGGGATGTAGATTGTTCACTCTCCTCTCCCCCCCCCCCTCCCACCACTGCCTTCCCTCCCCAACCCTCCCGCTCCCACTTATGTCATTTCAGCAATACGACACACATTTGCTCTGTCATGTTTGCCCAAACACATTTCTAGGTTTTATGTCGTTTCATGGAAATGACAATCAAGTGGTAGGTATATGGGTTTCGAGTCTCGTTCGGGAACTTTGGCACCTAAAGTTGTTTATGGTTGACAAAACCCAAACACGCTTGTCTTGGGTGGAGGGAAATTTAATGTTTGTTTTAATCAAAAAACTTGTACAATTAATGTCCAAGTATGGTAATATGTTATGTAAGCTTTACACACGGTTTGATGATGCATCATTCATCGTAATCTCTCGTCTCTCTCTCTCTCTCTCTTCTCTCTCTCTCTCTCTCTCTCTCTCTCCCCTCTCTCTCTCTCTCACCCGATTTATTTCCTTCTCTCTCTTCTCTCTATGTTGTATATATATATATATATATATATATATATGATATATTATATATATATATAAAAACATCCAAACAAAGAAGTAAACAACAATCCCGTAAAATCTTTCCAATATTTCGACCTTCTGGCCTTCCTCAAGGGGACTGTAATATATATATATATATATATATATATATAATATATCTGTGTGTGTGTGTGTGTGTGTGTGTGTGTGTGTGTGTGTGTTTCAAAAGGGCATTTTCTTGTTCAGCTGTCTTTGCAGAGAATCTGTAGGTCGAGTTTATGTCAAGTTTTCCCCTTTTCGCTCTTTTTCCTTTTTTCTTTTTTTTTTTTTCGCGAATATTTTTACCATAGTAAAAATTTCGTTCTATCTCATAAACAATATTCGGGCTGAGGGATTTCGTCGTTTCTGACTTTTCTATTTTCTTGCTGATATTTTTTATATGCATATTTTCTGAGATGGTAGATTGCTCTCTCTCTCTCTCTCTCTCTCTCTCTCTCTCTCTCTCTCTCTCTCTCTCAGTCATTTTCAACAATACGATACACAAATTTCTCTGTCATGTTTGCCCAAACACATCTCTGGTTTCTATGTCGTTTCCATGCGAAATGACAATCAAGTGGGTAGGTATAATTATGGGCTTCGAGGTCTCATTCGGTAACTTTGGCCACTAAAGTTCTTTACGGTTGACCAAAACCCAACACGCTCGTCTGCGGTGGAGGGATTTTAATTTTTATCATTTGTACAACTGATGTCACCATGTATAGTTTCTGTGATATAAGCTTTACATACGCTTGATGATGCGTCACTCATTGTTCTCTCTCTCTCTGTCTCTCTCTCTGTCTCTCTCTCTCTCTCTCTCCTGATTTATTTTCTCATCTCTCTCTGTCTCTCTGTCTCTGTCTGTCTGTCTGTCTGTCTCTCTGGGCTTATGTATTTTTTCTTAAAAAAAAGACATCTCTTTGCTCAGTTGTACTTCTGGGTCTTTTTGCTTTTTTGTTCTCTTATCGCGAATATTTTATCATAGTTTAAGAAGGTCCGTCTGTTACCTTCGAAGTTATGAAGAATATTGGGGCGAGGGGACTTCTGTCGATTTAAGGGGGGTTTTTTGTGGGTTTTTGTGGGTTTTTTGTTTGTTTGCTGGTTTGGGGGGGGGTTCACTTGATATCATGCGTCTTTTCTCAGATGTAGATTCTCTCTGTCTCTGTCTCTCTCTCTGTCTCTCTCTCTCTGTCTGTCTCTCTGTCTCTCTCTCTACACTCTCTCACTCTGTCACACACTCACTCTCACACACACACACACACACACACACACACACATTTTCTTATGTGTAGTTTATCGGAAGTGTTGTTGTTGCTTTTCTTTCTTTTTTCTTTTTGGTATGTTTTATTCATAAATCTGGGAAGAGGTAATACCTACAGTTACAAGGATGTATGGGCCAGGTATGTCAATTTATATACTGTATCAATTTCCAGTTAAAAAAAAAGCTTCCTGTCAGTTAAAGAAAGCATTGTAAATGGAGGACGATTCTGAGGTAGTGTAGACTTTATTTCTTCTCTCTCCGGTTTTCATTTCTGCCTGATTCGATCACTAGGGCAGATGTTATGACAAAATATGGAGTTAAAGCAATCCGAATTTTGATTCTTTGACGCATTTTTGAGCCGTTTTAAAGTAATCGTTCACATCTTTATAACCTTGTGATTTACAGAATCGTACAGGTTATAGTTCGTGAATTTGGGAAATGTCAACTTTTTTCAGTTGGCTCAAAGTGAACCTCAGAAACAGTCTCTGCCTTTGATTCCCCCTCCAGTTTTTTTTTTTTTTTTTTTTTAGGATGAAATAAGGAAATTAATGTGTTAGGAATGTGTACACAAAAAGGGAAAAAGAAATGAAATAGAAGGGGAAAAAATGAAGTGTACGAGGAATGAAAAAAAAAAGTAGTTGAATTTGAGAAATCGTGGCCTAGGACTGGAAGCCAGTAATGGTTGTTTCCAATGTTGAAAGATGTTTTATTCGTGAGACACAAAAGAGTAAGCATTATGAAACGTTTTAAGAATAACGCCTGCCTTTCCAGCTGGTGGGGATCTCCGAGGAAATAAACAGAAAAGAAACAGGAATTCGGCTGCCTTTGGTGCCGCGTACCTCTCTCTCTCTCTATCTCTCTCTCTCTCTCTCTCTCTCTCTCTCTCTCTCTCTCTCTGTGCGTGCGTGCTGTGCGTGCGTGCGTGCGTGTGTGTGTGTGTGTGTGTGTGTGTGTGGTGTGTGTGTGTGGTGTGTGTGTGTGTGTGTGTGAGATAGATAGATAGAGAGAGAGAGAGAGAGAGAAGAGCGAGAGAGAGAGAGGGAGAGGAGAGAGAGATTTGGCTCAAAGTTCTAAAGTGTGTAATGGGCATAATGTAAAGACTGAAGCAACGTAATCGAAATCTTACCCACTCGGCAAACTGAGTCTATGAGAGTGTCGCACAAATTGCCTGACCAGCAGAATAAAAACTGCCGAGACGACACAGAAAAATGGGGTACCAACAAATGAATGAAAAATTAAGCAAAACAGAACACAACAGCTCTGAGGAAGTAAATAAACAAATAAGCCATCGACTGCATTAAAATTACCCTTAAAGGCGAAGAAGGACGGCGAACAAATTGAAGTCTCACTGTTCATTCAGTCACGCTGAAACAAAAACACAGAAGAACCAGACACAAAACACCTCTGTGTCAGCCACAAACGTATTGCTCTTACAATGCAGAATACCAACGTTGACCAGGCCACACCACACACGCGAAAGCAAATGTACTGTAGCAACTCACCGTGAGTGCATTTTCTTTTTATGTGTTCTTTCTTGCCTTCTTTTTTTTTGTTGTTTTTTGTTGTCTTTTTTCTTTCTTTCTTTCTTTTTTCTCTCTACCTTGCTGTCTGTCTTCCTTTCATTCTCTCTTCTTTCTCTCTCCCCTTCTTTCTTTCTGACTTTTCCTTCTTTCTTCTGTTCCTCTTTTTTTTCTCGCATACATAGAGTGAATATGTCACTACACCAAACAATAGAACATAAATAAAACCTGACGGTTTGTATCAAACGCCAGAACACTAAAAGTGCACCAGAGAATGTCCGTTAAATAATGTAACATGCGGACTTGCAAGGTGTGCGAGAGTTGTGGTTACTAGTTGGATTTTTTTTTTTTTTAAAAAAAGGGGGAAAAGACAGGAGGAAGAAAGATCTACCTTTAAAAAAAAAAAAAAAAAAAAAAGGGGGGGGGAGACGTGAAAAGATTTTTAATGGAAAAGAATAGGAGGCTGGGGGAAAACTGACCAGGCACAGAGATTCCACAAGAATACAAAGGAATCCAAACACGGCCAGGGTCACATAAATCATAACAACATTGAAATTGTACTTCCACAGGAAGATGAAATCGTGTATGCCAGACGCCATAGCAGAATATGTGCCTGATTAGAAAAAGAATAGCTGTGATATACTCCTTAGTATGGTCTGGGCCAAGTCTGTATTCAGATTCGCAGCCACCGAAACTGGGAATTCTGCCTTCCAGTACAATTCAAACTTAAAGTCCACGCTTTATCCATCAACAAATAAAATTAAAAAAACACTTTCTGCAGCTAGCAAAAAACAAACAAAACAAACAAACAAACAAAAAAAACAAATGGATAAGTAATTCCACGGGGAAAAAAACAATACATCAATACAGAAATACAGAAATGCTAGCGTGTTTTACTTCAAGAAAACAAGAAGAAAAATAAACAGAAAAAAAACGAAAAAAGAAAAGAAAAGGAAAGAAAATGGCACAATTGTACAGGCAAATACTTACCCACACCATGAATTACAACATGGAAGCAATGATGTTTAAGACGGTATCATTTTTATGTCACAAGTTCACAGCATGGACAAAAGTAATTTCCTGCATCTGCACCCAAAGAGGCTATCAACATAAAACACATTTTGCCATTTTACTTTCCTTGTTTGAAAGAGCATGTGAGCCCCTTCAGCTAACAGCTGTCCGTAAGCTAACAGCAACGCGCAGCCACTCCCTTGCGGATGTAGCCCACTTCTTTCCCCACAGCCGTGCGCATGGGACGTGTTGTTCGTCATAGAGCCAGGTCCAGCTAGCGCACGCCTTCAGTAAAATTCCCACGCACTGGAAGATGCTGTTTACCATGTTTACTATAGTGCTCTCCTCTCTCTCTCTCTCTCTCTCTCTCTCTCTCTCTCTCTCTCTCTCTCTCCGAGGGAGTCCGATCACAGCTCACGACCGGAGCGGAACGTGTTTGGCTGTCGCTCTCTCTCCGCGGTGGTCATAAAACGGACTCAGGAAAAAATCTGTGCAAAAACTATACACCCTGTTCCGGCATTTGGCGATCGTTACAAGTCTGTGCCAAAAGGAAATCTTTATATGGTTGAGGGAAATCTAATCTGCTGCTGCCCTGCAAATTAAACTGACAAACTGACAGTGAAATCTTGCCCGCTGATGCCGTGCGACGAACTGATGAACTGACGCTTGGTGCAAATGTGAAAAGTGGATGAAAGCCAACAAACACAGATGCACAAACATGACTGTCGCCCGCTGTTCACGCCGCGCTTTTCGCGGAAGTAATGGAAAGTGGAAGCACTGGACACTGACATACGAAATTAAAACTCTCTTGGCCTATGTCAGTACTGAGAACAGTGCTACTAGCCTACCTGCTCCTCTTCGGTGTGTCAAATAAAGGGGAACGACCAGTCTGTCGGTGGTTGTGATAACACTGTGACCTGTCAACCTCCAAAGTGCAGCGACTATGTCAGCTGTCAACCTCTGCAGTTCAGCAATATCAAAGGTCTGCCTTTCACGATCCAAATCTGCATTTGCCAACTTAGACGCCTTTTTCTCATGTTAGCTGTAGCAACTGGATTTGAAGCGGCCACAAGATGGAGATTGTACCGAAGGCCTCAGTATAGAGTGACTATCCACACAACATCGGGGACCCAACTCATCCTCAAGCTTATCATCCTTGAGACGTGCATGATCTGGATCGGATGGTACCTTCTCTTCTGTATGGATGTGGAATCAAATCCAGGGCCAAAGAGGTGGATGCATCAACAAGACCAGGCACAGAACAGTCACAGCTTTGGCTCTTCAGACAGGTATAGGCAAAAGGCACGGGTGGGTACTTTCAAAATCCAGGGTTTGAAGCTTTTAACACCAACCAAGAGAGATCTTCACAGAAATCTACTCACTCTAGCTGGATATCCGACAATTGAAAAAAAAAAAGAATCACCAGACGCTGTGCTGAGACTGGAGTCTCTGTGTGGTGCCCTTCAAAGAGACAATCAGCAAACTGAAGCATGACGTGCAGTGGTTGACTAGCCAGTGCCAACTCCTGGAGCAATGCTGCAGTGAGTTATACCAGTGGAAAGACTCATTCATGGAGATGTCAAAAAACATAGATGACCACATGGATAAACTAGAATCTTTCTCAAGACGCAACAACATTAGATTATTTTACGTCTTTGAAGGCCCCAATGAAGACAATTCAAAGTGCATTCGAAGGGTAGTGCAACTACTGAACAGGTACTTTCCTTGCAAGTCATGGACAACTGACGATGTCGAACGTGCGCACCGTCTTGGACCTAAAGCTGAAAGCCACAATAATCCACGTCCCATCATTGCACGTCTGTTCCGATGGCAGGACAAACTGGCCATCCTTCAGGCCAAAGAGTGCAGAAGGGAGATGGCAAACGATTTGGGAATCCGAGTCGCCTCTGATCTAACAAACCGCCAGAGCCAGGCCATCCAAGCAGAGAAAAGATGCAGGCAGACACGCCTATGTCTGGAAGGGCCGTCTGTACTACAAGAATGGATCTCAGAAAGGACAGAACAGAAGAGACCATAGAGGTCTCATTGCAGGGACAAATTCAACAAACCTTGCCCACAACCAGAGACGTGACATAGCTCACCAGAACAGAGAAGGCAGCAAAGCAGGCAGTCGACAGGAAAGCAGTGATCCTGCCGACAGGCCTACTCAGGATGATCCCTTTGAATGTCAACAACAGCCTGCAAGAGAAGCAGACGAGAGACCACCATGGACTTGGGATACGAACATATTCCCACTACTGAGCAAACCCAGACGAAACGTACGCCTTGGTGACACAAAGGACAAGACATGAGGCCCCCCATCAAAAAAGACCGAGAAGCCAGAGGCCATCAATCCAAACCGGTGCAATACAGCACTACACCAGAAGATTGTAAATCCACCAAGACAAATAATCAGACGCAGGATTCAGTACCGGTAGAGAGACTGAGTCATCCAAAGTCAAACAGCACCTCCCCAACAAGATACAGGAAAATAGTGGATGCACGGGGCATTAGGCTGGTACCAACCTCAAACAGCAGTGATGAGTCTCTGCTTGGAAGCCCTCCCCACAGTATTGAGGACAGAAAACCATCCAGTCTTTGCTGACGTACAGCCAACAACCAGAGGAGGACACACCCACTCAAGTAAAGTACACAGCCACACGGTGTCCCCTGTGCCCTGCCAGTCGATGGGACTAACCAAACTTGTGTAGAAGGAAATCTACCCAGCAATTCATCCCAGACAGCCAGTGATATAAGAGTAGCAACCGTACCCAAGGACCCCTCAGCGCAAGATGCTGTAAGCAAAATCCCCACTAGTCCAATATATCTTCAAAGTACACCAATGGCAAAGCACAAGTTTCAGATTTCACCAACGCCAGACAAGCAACAGAAGAGGAACCCCAGAAAGATAGCAGCCAAAGTTACGCTAAACAGCTTGCTGATCCTTGGACAGACGTCCAGAACGGTAGCAGCCAGACCTCTGTCAAACAGCTTGCTGACCCGTGGACTGCTGTAGATGCTATGGAGAGTCAGTCTTCTGATTCCAGAACAGAGTTAGGAGACAAAAACAACACAGGCAGAGACCAGCAAGACGTGCAGGAGCAAGCCAGCAAAGCTTCTCACTAGAGACTGAAACCCTACAGCAAAAAGTAGGTTGACCAGAAGCAAAACTAGGGCAAAACAAGCTCAGGCAACACAACAGCAAGGAAGGCAACAGCACGTCACAGAGTTATTTCACATGCCAAACTAACTCCGCACGAACGGAATCGGGAGCTCAGCCTCCAACAACCTAGGGATACGACCCTGCCCATGTCATCAACCCTGCCTCTGACGGCCACCCAAACAACCGAACATACATGGTCACAGTGTATCCTTTTTAACATATAACATAGAAGGACTAAATACCATCTATCAGCCTGACATTAGACAATTCTGTCAATTATGATATTGTTTTTCTTACAGAAACCTTTTCATCCAGCTTTCCATCTCAGTTATTTCCTGCTTTTGATGTGTTTGTCTCCCCAGGAGTGATTGTATCAGACAGCACCACAGCTCGCCTCTCTGGCGGTGCTGTCATGTTAGTAAAGAAAATGTATTCTAGTTTAGTTCAACAAATTCAAGTTGAATACGACAGCTGCATCGTGCTCAAGATTTCAAAGCTTCTGCCAAATTCACGAAACGAATGTGTATTGATAGGTATGTATGTTCCTCCTGCCCATAGCGTCTATTATGTTGACACAGAAATCGAGAATGGAATTGACTTACTAGAGCAGTGTATACTTGATGTTTATGAATTGATTGGGGAATGTCCCCTTATGCTCATGGGTGATTTCAATGCTAGGACTGCTGATGCAAACGCAAAAAGAGCTTTCTTTGCCATATGATGTTAATGATGATGATAAGGATGACGAAAATTTACTGCCTGAAAAGGGAGTACCAACGGGAATCGAAGGACTCTTCAACAAACGACTTCGGTCGTTGTCTACTACTTTTGTTATGCGAACAATTTTCTCTTGTTATATTGAATGGTCTGTTACCAGGAGACCGTTGTGGGGCATATACATACATTGCTCACAATGGATCAAGTGTGATCGATTATTTCCTTATTTCTCGGTCTATCTTTGAATATGCCTCATGTTTACAAGTTATCTCAAGAATTGAATCCAAACATATGCCCGTGAAACTAACCCTTACTGTTCAAAAGCAGCCGGTAAAAAACCTGTGAAAAGTTAGAAAAAACTATTATTGAAAAGTATGTTTTGGAATCAAGAGCTTGAGAATGAATATAGGCAAGCATTGTTATCAAAAGAAATTTCATTAATTTTCACACAAGCAGCTGAATTGATTAACATTGATGTCAATGCAGCTGTAGAAAATTTTTTAACAGGTATTGCTGAGGCTGGGCAGTGTATGAAGAAAAAGATAGTATTGGGGGAAACAAGTAATTGTACTTGGTTCGATAAGGAATGCAGGGATAAACGAACAGTACTTCGTCAGTCCCTGAGAAATTTGAATAAATGTGTGGATTCATACAATGCAGACGTACTTAGGGGCGAATACGCCACTATGAGAAAGGATTACAAATCATTTATAAAAACTAAACAGATAGAAGATAAACAAAATGTTCTTGTAACGCTTGAATGCAAATAGTACTGATCCTAAAACATTTTGGGGTACTATAAAAAGACGTATAAACAATACATTATCAACCTGTACTATTTCAAGTGAAGATTGGTATGACCATTTGAAAAACGTATTTAATGACGCATCTGCACAGAATGATAAATTAGATAGTAATAGTTTATTTTCTAACGAAGTTTTTGATACTCAATCTGTAACTGTTTGTGAAACAGATGGTTCCACTTTTAGATTTAGAAATATCAGAACTAGAAGTATATAATGCCATGAAAGCACAAAAGAATGGGGGAAAGCACCAGGACCAGATGGCTTCAGCAGTGAGTTTTATAAAAACTCTTCTCCTCAGGTCATTTTGTTCCTGACTAAGCTCTTCACAAAACTTTTGGATTCAGGTTTATTTCCCCAAAATTGGTCAGAATCAGTTATACAGCCATTACATAAAAAAGGAGACATTAATTCCCCTGACAACTACAGGGGTATTTCGCTGTTGAATATCAGCAGCAAAATGTACACATTCATACTTAATAGAGACTGACAAATTGGGCAGAGGACAATAATTTGTTAAGTGAAGCGCAGGCAGGGTTTAGAAAGAATTACGGTACAGTCGATCACATATTACTCTACTTGCACTAGTTCAGAAGCAATTTTCAACTAACAAACAAAATTATATGCAGCTTTCATTGATTTTAGGAAAGCCTTTGATCTCATAGACAGAAACCGTCTTTGGCTTATACTCGCAAAAAATGGTATCAAAGGGAAAATGTTCAAAAAGCTATTCAAAGTCTGTATGAAACAGTTAAGAGCTAGGGTCAGAAACTAACG
>JADBJO010001733.1:21267-41267 GCA_016801955.1 Conus betulinus
CCGCCTGTTGAGTTAAACTAGACAAGGCCCAGAACAGCCCCCTCCCCCTCCTGGGGAGTACATCTGACACTGGCCCAAATCTGCCCTCCAAGAGAGTTAAACTGGACCTGGCCTAGAGCAGCCCCCACCCCCCATCCCCTCTCCTGGGGTGTTAATCTGCCTCCAGCCTGGTACAGGCCCCCTGGAGAGTTAAACTGGACCTGGCCTAGAGCAGCCCCCACCCCCCATCCCCTCTCCTGGGGTGTTAATCTGCCTCCAGCCTGGTACAGGCCCCCTGGAGAGTTAAACTGGACCTGGCCTAGAAACCCCCCCCCCCCCCCCCCCCCCCCCCCCTCCTCCTGAGAAGTTAATTTGGCGCCAGCCCAGAACAGTCTCTCTGGAGAGTTAAACTGCACCCGTCCAGGAACAGCCCCCTCCAAGGGAGTTAAACTGGCACCGTCATGGAACAACCCCTCCCCCATCCCGCTCTGGAGAGTTAAACTAGACAAGGCCCAGAAAAGCCCCCCTCCCCCTCCTGGGAAGTTAATCTGGCACTGGCCCAAAACAGCCCCCCCCCCCCCCCCGGGGGTTAAACTGGACCTGGCAGCCCCTCCCCCCCCTCCCTCTCCTAGGAAAATAATCTGGCTCCAGCCTGGTACAGACCTCCCTGGAGAGTAAAAACTGGCCCCTGGCACAAAACGGCCTCCCCCCTCTCCTGGGGAGTTAATCTGGCACAGCCCAGAAAGCCTCTCTGGAGAGTTAAACTGCACCTGTCCTTGAACACTCCCCCCCCCCCTCCAGGGGAGTTAATCTGGCGCCGTCATGGAACAGCCCCCTGGAGAGTTAAACTAGACAAGGCCCAGAACAGCTGTCCATCTTGGGGAGTTAATCTGGCACTAGACCAGAACAGCCCTACCGGAGCGTTAAACTGAACCTAATCTAGATCATCCCACCCCCATCCTGGAGAGTAAATCTGCTGGCACCAGCCCAGAACAGCCCCCCGGTGAGTTAAACTGGACCTGGCCCAGAACAGCCCCCCCTACTGGAGAGTTTATCTGGCACCAGCCCAGAACAGCCTCCTGGAGAGTAAAACTGGACCTGGCCTAGAACAAACCTTCTCCTGGGGAGTTAATATTGCAACAGCCTAGAATATTTCCCTTGGAAAGTTAAACTGGATCTGGCTCAGAACAGCCCCCCCCCCCCCCCCCCCCCCTGAAGAGATAATCTGCCACCGGCCCAACCCCCCCCCCCCTCTCCCATCTGAGAGTTAAACTGGACCTGCATCAAAACAGCCCCCTAGAGAGTTAAAGTGGACCTGGCCAAAAATAGTCCCCCACCTGGGGAGTTAATCTGGTACTAGCCCAGAACAGGCCCCCTAGAGAGTTAATCTGGACCCGGCCCAGAACAGCCCCCCCCCCCCCCCCCCCCCCTCATGGGCAGCGAATCTGGCCCAAAACAACCCCCTAGAGAGTTAAACTGGACCTACCCCAAAACAGCGCCCCACCTGAGGAGTTAATCTGGCACCAGCCCAGAACAGCCCCCTCGAGAGTTAAACTGAACCTGTCCCAAAACAGCCCCCCACCTGGGGAGTTAATCTGGCACCAGCCCAGAACAGCCCTCCTGGAGTGTTAGTTTGACCCGGGTGTAACACCTAAAAGTATTCCCCGCCCAGAAGTACTCCCGGGCCTGCGCGCCAGAATGACTCCCGGGACTATTTCTGGGACAGTACCTCCCCTTGGTCCCAGAAGTACTCCCCCCTTATTGACAACTTTGCAAATAAATGTTTTGTTTTATGTAACTATCTTATAACGATGATTCCTTTAGAAGGGGAGTACTTTTGGTACCAGTCCCAAACCGACCCCCGAGCCCCATCCCCCATTCCCCACTCCCATCCCCCTTCTGCACCAGAATGACTCCCAGCCCAAATGTACTCCCGGAAGTAACTTTGGCGCGGCTCCAGATGTACTCCAATTAAAGTTGATTCAGAGAATATTAATTTTCATTGTTTTTTTTTTTTTTTTCAGACATAGCTTCATTTATTGCGTCTATTAAAACTAAGATTCTTTTCAAGAGAGAGAGAGAGAGAGAGAGAGAGAGAGAGAGAGAGAGAGAGAGAGAGAGATTGTGTCTGAATGTATGTGGGGTTGGATACGCGTATGCACGTGTGTGTGTGCGTGCGTGCGTGTGCGTGTGTGTGTGTGTGTGTGTGTGTGTGTGTGTGTGTGTGTGTGTGTGTGGTCGTTAATCGAGAGGGAGAACAGATTTTTTTTTTTTTTTTTTTTTTTTTTTTCTCCCTTTGCACTTCGTTTGCATTTAGATATTGAATGTAAGAGTATATCGTGTACTTCTGGATAAACAAAACTTCTTCAATAATGACTCATCATCATTTCTGTATGATCAGCTTGTATACATACATACATATATATATATATATATATATATATATATATATATATATATATATATATATATATTGAATTATAAACAAAGCTTGCTTTTATGTCTCAGATTATTTGGGGTTTTTTTTTTTTTTTTTTTTCAATGTTCTTTTTTTCAGTGATACATTTTTTCCTCCAACCAGACCCTTACACACCATGCGTAGTCTGTATGTTCTCTTAAAAATGGACATAGTCTTGATGATTTTAGTGTTCTGATGTTTGATGCAAAATGTCTGGGATTGTTATTGTTCTATTGTGTGGTGTATTGGCACTTTCTCACTGATTATGTGTTGCTTATACAAAGAGAACAATAAAAATGAAGCAAAAACAACAAAAAACAAAAATTGTGCGTTTTAGTTATCTTTTCTCTCAGTTTTTCCAATATAGAAAAAAAGAATAGAAAGAAAGAGAGAGAGAGAGAGGAGAGAGAGAGAGAGAGAGAGAGAGAGAGAGAGAGAGAGAGAGAGAGAGAGAACAATCAAAATGTTACGAATCGTCCCACCAGTTGGCTATTCCCCAATCAGGCCAGCCTTATAGCGAAACGAAATGGTCCATAAGGGAAGGCATGAAGAAAGTCCAGAGGCGTGACAATAGGCATGAGCTGTGATGTTGCGTTAAATGTGCAGGTGGTTAACAAATATGGTACATAGTAGAAAGATATATAATGATACAAAAATGAACACAAATGTTGTTGATTTCCCTTTTCTTCGTTCCCTCCCATCCCGCACATCCCCCCCCCCCCCCCACCCCATACACGCGCGCACGCCCGAACACGCCACCCCCGCAGTTACGGATATTATACCCAAAACCGTCCTGCAGAAAGGAATGAGAACGAATGTCGCGGACGACGCCCGGTGCGAGCGAACTAACTCCGGGAGAGGGGGAAAGAGGGGAAAAGATGCAAGATGCAAGCCGCGGAGGGGAGGGGGCGGGGCGGGGCGGAGCGGGAGAGGGGCGGGAGGGGTTGATTCAGATAGAATGTCCATGCATGGGTTTTTATGTTCATGTTTGAGTTTCTAACCAGTAAGTAACAAACCTGAACACATTAATGCATGAGATATGCAAGGGGAGGGGGGGGGGGGGGGGGGGGGGGTACTTCGTGACCGGCCCAGAGGTTCTCACCCTAAAGTTGAATCAGTCTATATGACAATGTTGATTTAGATACAATGTCCATGTGTGAGCTTATGACAAGTAAAAAAGCAACCTGAACACATTAATAGAGGAGATATGCAAGGGGGGTGGGGGTGGAGGGTACTTCTGGGACCAGCGTAGAAGTACTCCGCCTAAAAGAGTATTCAGACTCGTATTAATGTTCATTCAGATAAAATGTCCATGTATGAGTTTTAGCCAGTAAATAGCAACCCTGAACACATTAATAAAGGAGACTGCAAAGGGGTACTTCTGGGACCCAGCCCGGAAGTACTCTCCCCAATGTAGATTCAGACTTTTCTTTCTATGTTGATTGAGATAGAATGTCAATGTGTGAGTTTATGACCAGTAAATAACAACCCTGAACACACATTAAAGGAGATATGCAAGGGAGGGTACTTCTGGGACCCAGATGTACTCTCCCTAAAGTTAATTCAGACTAGTTTTCAATGTTGATTCAGATAGACTGTCCATGTGTGAGCTTATGACCAGTAAATAACAACCCTGAACACATTACTAAAGGAAATATGCAAGGGGGGTACTTCTGGGACCGGCCCAGAAGTACTCCCCCTAAAGTTGATTCAGACTTGTTTTCAATGTTGATTCAGGTAGAATGTCAATGTGTGAGCTTATGACCATCAAATATCAACCCTGAACTCATTGATAAAGGAAATATGCAAGGGGGTACTTTTGGGACTGGCCCAGAAACACTCCCCCTAAAGTTGATTCAGACTATATTTCAAAGTTGATTCAGACAGAATGTCCATGTGTGAGTTTATAACCAGTAAAATAACAACCCTGAAACACATTGATAAAGGAGATATGGAAGGGGGGTACTTCTGGGACCAGCCCAGTAGTACTCCCCCAAAAGTTGATTCAGACTCGTTTCAATGTTGATTCAGATAGAATGTCCATGTATGAGTTTATATAACCAGTAAATAACAACCCTGAACATATCAATAAAGGAAATATGCAAGGGGGGTACTTCTGGGACCGGCCCAGAAGTACTCCCCCTAAACTTGATTCAGCCTGGTTTCAATGTTTATTCAGACAGAATGTCCATGTGTGAGTTTATGACCAGTAAATAAACACCCTGAACACGTTAATAAAGGAGATATGAGAGGGGGGTACTTCTGGGAAACGGCCCAGAAATACCCCCCTAAAGTGATTCAGACTCGTTTTCAAATTCGATTCAGGTAGAATGTCCATGTGTGAGCTTATCATCATTAAATAATAACCCTGAGTACATTGATAAAGGAGATATTCGGGGTGGGGGGGGGGGTGGTACTTTGGGACTGGCACAGAAGTACTCCCCCTAAAGTTGATTCAGACTCGTTTTCAATGTTGATTCAGGTAGAATGCCCATGTATGAGTTTATAACCAGTAAATAACAACCTGAACACATTAATAAAGGAAATATGCAAGGGGGGTACTGGTACTGGGACCGGTCCAGATGTACTCCCCCTAAAGTTGATTCAGACTATATTTAAATGTTGATTCAGATAGAATGTGCATGTATGACTTTATGACTAATAAATGACAACCCTGAACACCTTAACAGAGATATGCGGGGGGCGGGGGGGGGGGGGGGGGGGGGGGGATACTTCTGGGACCGCCCCAGAATGACTCCCGGGAGTACTTTATGAAAACAGGGGATCATTTCTTTTCCCGACCCAGATGTACTCTCGGGAGTCATTCAGGCGCGGCCCCTGTAGTACCCCCCGGGAGCACTTCTGGACGGTGAGTACTTTGGGGTTGTTACACCGTAAACCGCTGTTTTGTCGCACATCCGCCGTTTTGTCGCACAGAGACAAAACGGTGGACCTTCAACCGCTGTTTTTTTCGCTATCCC
Source organism: Conus betulinus (assembly GCA_016801955.1). Taxonomy (NCBI): domain Eukaryota; kingdom Metazoa; phylum Mollusca; class Gastropoda; order Neogastropoda; family Conidae; genus Conus; species Conus betulinus. The sequence goes on from JADBJO010001733.1 coordinate 26,686, forward strand.
GCCGTTTAGTCGCATGTGTGACAAAACGGTAGGGTGCGATAAAACAGCGGTCTGCAGGGGGTGATGTTCTGGACCAGGTCCAGTTTAACTTTCCGACTGTCCGGGAGGGGGGGGGGGGGGGGGGGGGGGGGGGGGGGAAGGCGGGGGAGGCGATTCAATCCCAGATTAGCTCCCCAGGAAGGGGGCAGTTTCGAACCAGTCCAGTTTAACTCTCCAGTAGGGGGGCGGGGGGGGGGGGGGGGGGGGGGGGGGGGAGGCTGTTCAGGGCTAGTGCCAGATTAGCTCCCCAGGAAGGGGGCAGTTTCGAACCAGTTAATTCTCTGGGGGGGTTGGGGGTGGGAGAGGTTTTTCTGAGCAGATGGGACACATAGAAGTCCTAGAAGTCTGCTCTTGGCCAGATCTAGTTTAACTCTGGGGGGGGAGGGTGGGAGGGGCTGTTCTGGGCTAGCACTAGATTAATCCCCAGGAAGGAGGCTGCTTTCGCCAGATCCAGTTTAAAGGTCCAGTTTAAAACTCTCTACGGGGGACTGTTCCGGGCCGGTGCTAGATTAACTCCCCAGGAGGAGGTGGGGGGGAGGGGGATGTTCTGGGCCAGGTCCAGTTTAACCCTTATACTGGAGGCTTTTTGGGCTAGTAACTCTCGGGGGGGGGGGGGGGGGGGGGGGTCAGTTCTTGGCAGGTGCCGGATTAACTCCCCATATAAGCTTTCGCTTGTTGTGCTCCATGTTCTGATGTTCGCTGCACAATGTTCCTGGTTGAATAATGTGTGTTTAAAGCAAAGTCTCCCCACAAGGGGGGCTGTTCTAGGCCAGGTCCAATTTAACTCTCCTGGTGGGTTGTTCTTGGCGGTGCTAGATTAACTCTCCACTGGAGCGCTTATTGGCCATTTCTTCATTAATTGAGGCAGAGGGGAGGGGGGGGGGGGGCTATTCTGGGTCCTGCGCCAGTCTAACTTCCGGGGGGGGGGGGGGGGGGCCTTTCCAGGCCTGTCCTGGAATGACTCTCCACTAGCGCGGTAGTTTAACTCCCAGGGAATCATTTTGATGTCAAAAGTTTGGGCACAGAAGAACTCCCGGGAGTTTGTTTGGAACAGCACCAGTTTAACTCTCCAAGGGGTGGGGGGGCTGATTTGGCACTGCCCCATATGAACTCCCGGGAGTTAGTTAGAGTAAAAATTTTTAGGTTCAAAACAACTCCCGGGAGTGATTCTGAGACTGATGGGGTTCATTTTGGAACAGGGCCTAATAAGGAGAAAGAAGACATGGGGATGGGGGGGGGGGGGGGGGGGGGGGGCGCGGTCTGAACTGTTGCCGGGCTGCTTTGGTGCAGACCCAGATTAACTCCCGGGAGTTAATCTGAGACAGTGCCAGACTAACTCCCGGGAGTTAAACTGGGAGGGGGGCGGTTTCACCACGTTACACCGGGACACCTGCTGCTCAACTGGAAACACCCCCCCCCCCCCACCCCACCCCACCCCCCCCCCCCCCCAACTTTGGTGAAACTCAGCCTGCTCCCCATAGATATTATTTGTCTACACAAATTCTAGGCCTAGACACTTGTGTATGTGTTCTGGCGGGGTAAAAACAAGAAGAAAAACTGGTCTGAGGAGCCTCCTGTCAAAGAATGAGATACTAGACTGTGCCAGTTCACAGGGTTTAGCGCCAAAACAGATACACTACACGTCATGTGTTATACTTACCAGAACTTACTGCCTGTTCCCGTCATGTGAAATCTGACAATGAGACAGGCTGTTTCAGCTCCTCAGTCCATCTGGTCAATGAAGGAAACAAGAAACCATACCTGAATCAAAGTCAGACAATGAACGGTATGTAAATCAAGGGAAGTAATTCAACCATGTATACCATATATATTAACATTAGTTGTCTCTCTCTGTCTCTCTCTCACTCACACACACACACACACACACACACACACACACACACACACGCACGCACGCACGCACACACAGTGACCTGTTAATGGCTTTGGGGAGTTTCAATAACTGATCAGCTCTTAGACTTATGAAAGATTTTCTATGGTTACACTACGGTAGTTTGTGTGTATGCGCACGCGCACGCACGCACAGTACGCACGCAAAAACACATCCACGCACATACGCACACACACGCACACGCACGCACTCACGCATGCGCGCACAAACACACACACACACACCACACACACCACGCACGCACGCACGCACGCGCGTGTGCGTGCGTGGGTGCACATACACACACTACCGTAGTTTAATCTTAGACAAAACTAGCTATTTACCAATTCTTGACCAATGCACTAGGCTATTGCTTAGGTCAGGCATTTGCTAGTTCTTGTCCAGTCCGTGAGACGCTCTTCTCCGCCCTCTAGAGTCTCTGGATTTAGGTGGTGTGGTGTGTAGCTACGTGGACTTGTCCAGTCCGTGAAACGCTCTTCTCCGCCCACTGGACTGGTCCGCACGCGATGACACCTTGATGAAACTGAAACAGAATTTGTTCAGCCCCAAGGACAACAAACAACGCAACATCTTGGACAAGCCTGGGATTGATTTGTCCTTGAAAGTGTGTGGTGCCATCTTGTTGTCAGTCCCATGTTCCTCTCCTCCCCGCAGTGGGGCACTGTGGTCTGTGGCACCAAAAAGCCTTTCCTGTTCTGGAGCTACTTGGCGGTCGGGGGTTCCCTCTCTGTCATATCTCTGGTCGGTCTGTTTTACCGCTGTCTGTGTCTGTTTCTGTCTTTGGTTCATTCTTACGTTTTCCCTCCCTCTCTCCTCCATTCCACTTTCCTGTTCCCATTCCACTTTCAGTCCCATCCATCCCCATACCACCCCCTCCTATCCCCCAACCCTCCACTAAATCTGTCTCTTTTAGTCTACAGGATCAGGCAAGTGTGGACCGCAGATATCAAACATCTCATAAATCAAAGGGCCAATGAGTTACAAAACTCCCCAAAGCCAACTTTAACAGATTACGGTGTGTGTGTGTGTGTGGTGTGATCTGCACAGGATGTGTGAAGGTGTCGTGTGCACATGTTGTTTGTGTTTTAAGATTGAACGTCAGCGGTACTGGGGTATTGAGAGAGAAAAAGATCATGTGAATGTTCGGCGTTGTTTTGTTGGATAGTGGCCCTGGTGAGTACTGCTTGGAAGCGCTGCGCGCGCTATTTAACTTAGAAAATTCTATAATTACTTGCTCTGCGCCAGCCGGGGGGAGTCGCATGGTCTGTTTGTTTGCGGCGATTGGGGACCGGTGCGGGGCTGATGCATCGTTGAGGTTCCCTGTCTCACGCCGGGCTACGGGTGGGAGTGATTGAAGGTGGCGGAGGTGCCGGACCTGACCCTAGCCTGGGACGGGTGGCGGACATCGCCTGCAGTACCTTCCTCACACGGAGGAGGAATCCTGTAGATGAAGAATGTCTTTGGCGCATTCTCTTATGTTGATGAAGAATGACTCTGGCGTATAATCCCATGTGAATGAAGAATGACTGGCACATTCCTCCATAGTGTAATAACTCTACTTTACGACCTCCACTGTTGTGAGTTTGGATTTGATTGTTTTCCTGTGTGGAGGTTATAAGCTAATGATGTGTGTGATATAAATACGGTGATGATGAATAGTGACATAGACCATGTTTTATGAACGTATCAATTGAAGGGGAAACAGTACCGGGTGTTATCTCCTTAGTGGGAGAGGAGGTTGTGTTTGTATTATTTGGTGTTACCTCCTTGGTGGAGAGGAGGTGTGTTTGTGTTTATTTGTGTTGCCTCCCCATTGGAGAGGAGGTGTGGATAAGTTAAATTGAGCATTGTATGTATTAATTATATTTGTTCTCCCGTAGGAGGAGGGAAAGGAAAAAAAACAACTTTTCGGTGTTGTGTATTTATTTGACGCGCCTTGGGGTGAAAGGAGTGATTGCGCGCGTTTGCGGAGCTTTTGCTTTGGCGGTGGTGCGTGCGTGTGTGGCTCGACTCCGGGAAGCATGACAGTGGTGACCCCGACGTGATTCAGCACATATCTGCTGGAGTACTTTTGTTTACTGCTGTTGTGATTCGATGGGTTCAACACGGAACCGGAATTCCTGCAGAGAGAGAGCCCGTCGCAAGAGACGACTATTCCTGGTTTTTGATGTTTGCAGAGAGTCAACGTTACTATCAACAGGTCTGTTGAGGTGGCAGGTGTGTCAACATTTCCGTCTTTGTCGTCTGACTTGTCGGATGTCTTACCTGTGAATGCTGTTGTTGATTTTCCATTTCAGGACAAACCTACTGCATTTAACAGAACAGAGATTGCGTCTGTTGGTTTGTTGTCTGACACTGACTGTGATACTTCATCTGTATTACCCACTCGACAGTTCGTGGAGAGACATACAAAGATGATGTGGTTAGTGACGATTTGAATAAACAGATCATTTGGACCAAAGAGTCAGTCTGCTCTTGAACGTGTACAAAGAACGCTCAATACGTTTCCCGTTTTGTTACTACCGTCACTTTCGGAGGATTTCATCCTCCACACAGATGCCAGTTCACAGGACATGGGAGCTGTGCTCCTTCAAGACAAAGATGGACTTCTACATCCGGTCAGTATGCCAGTAAGAAGTTCTCCGCTAGTCAGCGGAAGTACTCCACAATTGAAAGAGAGTGCCTGGCCATTCTTTGCGGTTGCGAAAAAATTGGCAAGATTTCTGACAGGGAGAGAATTCATCCTGCAAACGGACCATAGACCGTTGACGTTTCTGTTTCTGAGAGTGTTGCTCAAATTTCCTGACCAACACTGCAGGTGCCTGTATCTCTCGGGCCTGGTTGACGCCGGGATATATTATGAAAGGAAGCGTAGAGTACAGCCCTGTCATGTAGTCTCAGACCGAAATGGAAATCCGTAGCATCATCTTAATCATCCTCATTCTCATCGATCAGCATAAAAAAAAATGTCTCAAATTCTGTGGCCCTTCATGCCCTGCTCTCATGGTGACCTCAATTTCGATGTCCTCTCCATGTCTGTGGCCTGGTTTGGTTCCGTCGGGGTCACCGGTATCGGCGAGTCCATGGGGGCTGTCGTTGGACGGACGTGGTGGCGCCCTCCGGAGGGAGAGCTCACTCACGCCGGCTCCGCGACTAAGCAATTATTGTCGTCAGTAGGGGGCTAGTAGGTGTCTGCTGGATGGAATACATGAAGGGCTTGCAACTTGAGATTGTGTTTCAGTATGACAATTTTTTTTTTTACACATGATCTGTTGTGCCAAATGAAAGTTTTTTTTTTTCCTGTTGTTGTCATTTATATACTCATATGTTATTCTGTAACACATGAACATATTAACTTAGCGTCATTTGTGTATTGAGAATTCATACTTTCCATATTTGATGATGTAATGATAAACATGTTTGCCTGGATCGCTCGGCAATCATCTGAACCATTTTGAGTGCAATTACAAACATTATTTTGATGCATGGTTGCTTTTGATTTTTTTCTCATGTCGTTATTTCAAATGAATTGTGATTCATTTGAGAAAATGTTTCAACGCTGTAGATCTAAATGGTTGCTGATGTGTGTGATCACAGATTGTGCTGTATTTGGTTCCAATACCAAAATGGACTTCAGCTATTTTGGACAGCGATTGATTGAGGAAAACTTAAAAATACTATTAGTTTATGCTATTGATGTGATCCTGAGAACTCAGACTTGGTTCTCTGACATAATGTCGTTTGTTTTTCTGAGGTTTTTTTTTTTTTTTGGGGGGGGGGGGGGGGGGGGGGGGGGGGGGGGGGGGGCTTGTCATATGTTTTCCATTTTTTGATTGGTTGAATTTTGTGTGCTATTTACTTTGCAAGTGTGTCAAAGAGAAGTTGATACCTTGTTTTTTTTTTTCTGAAAAAAAAGGCTACTTTTTTTTTTTTTACCCCGGGATGGGCGCGTTTCATGTGCACAGGATGTGTGAAGGTGTGTGCACATGTTGTTTTGTGTTTTAAGATTGAACGTCAGCGGTACTGGCCTATTGAGAGGAAAAAGGTCATGTGATTGTTCGGCGTTGTTTGGTTGGATATTTGTTTTCCCGTAGGAGGAGGGGAAAAAAAAAAAACAACTTTTCGGTGTTGTGTATTTATTTGACGCGCCTTGGGTGAAAGGAGTGATTGCGCGCGTTTGCGGAGTTTCGCTTGGCGGTGGTGCGTGCGTGTGTGGCACGACTCCAGGAAACATGACAGTGTGTGTGTGTGTGTGTGTGTGTGTGTGTGCGCGTGTGTGTGTGTGCGTGTGTGTGTGTGTGTGTGTGTGTGGTGTGTGTGTGTGTGTGTGTGTGTGTGTGTGTGTGTGTGTGTGTGTGGGGGGGGGGGGGGGGGGGGGGGGGGGACAACTAATGTTCATACATATTAGCGATGGATGGGTTGAATTACTTCCCTTGATTTACATACCGTTTATTGTGTGACTTTGTGTCAGGGTATGGTTTCCCTTTTCAAAAAAAAAAAAAAAAAAAAAAAAAAAAAAAAGAAGAAGAAGAAGGAGGAGGGGGAGAGAGAGAGAGAGAGAGAGAGAGAGAGAGAGAGAGGAGAGAGAGAGAGAGGTACGCGGCATCAAAGAGCTGAATTCCTGTTTCTTTTCTGTTTATTTTCTCGCAGATCCCACCAGCTGGAAAGGCAGGCGTTATTCTTAAAACGTTTCATAATGCTTACTCTTTGTGTCTCACGAATAAAAACGTCTTTCAACATTGGAAGCAACCATTACTGGCTTCCAATCCTAGGCCACGATTTTCCAAACTCAACCCCTTTTTTTTCATTCCTCGTACACTTGATTTTTTTTCTCCTATTTCTTTCCTTTTCTTTTTTTCCTTTTTGTGTGTGTAAACATACCTAACACATTGATTTCATCCTAAAAAGGCTGAAAAAAACTGAAGGGGGAATCATAGGCAGAGACTGTTTTTGATGTTCACTTTGAGCCAACTCATAAACTTGACATTTCCCATGTTTATGAACTATAGCCTGTATGATTCTGTAAAACAAAAGGTTATAACGATTATTTTTAAAACGGTTCAAAAATGCAGCAAAGAATCAAATTTCGGATTGTTTTAACTCCATATTTTTTCATAACATCTGCCCTAGTGATAGAGAATCAGGCAGAAATGAAAACAGGAGAGTGTTGAAATAAAGTCTATACTTCTTCAGAATCACCTCCATTTACAATGCTTTCTTTACCGGCAGGAAGTTTTTTTTTTTTTTTTCAACTGGACATTGATACAGTATACACTGACATACCTGGCCCATAAAATCCTGGTAACTGAAGAAATACCTCATTCCCAAGTTTATGAATAAAACATACAAAGAAGAGAAAATGATATAAAAAAAAAAAAAGAGAGGAAAAAAAGTAAACAACACTTCCGATAAACCACACATAAGAAAATGTGTGTGTGTGTGTGTTTGTATGTGTGTGTGTGTGTGTGTGTGTGTGAGTGAGTGTGAGGAGAGAGAGGAGAGAGAGAGGAGAGAGAAGAGAGGAGGCGAGAGAGAGAGAGAGAGGAGAGGGAGAGAGGCCAGAGAGGAGAGGAGCCGAGAGGAGAGGGAGACGAGGAGAGACTCTAGAGAGAAAGACGCATGATCTCAAGAATCTCAGAAAAGAAAAACGTGATATCAAGGTGAATACATCTCAGAAAAAAAAAAAAAAAAAAAAAAAAAGGCGGCAGAAGTCGCTCAGCCCCAAAATTCTTCATAACATCGAACGGGTAACAGATGGAACTTCTTAACTATGGTAAAAATATTCGCGATAAGAAAACAAAAAAGCAAAAAGTCCCAGAAGTGAAAAAACTTGACATTAATCTCAACCAATTGTATCTCTCCAAAGACAGCTGAGCAAAGAAATGTCTTTAAGAGAGAGAGGAGAGAGAGAGAGAGAGAGAGAGAGAGAGGAGAGAGAGAGAGAGAGAGAGAGAGGGAGAGAGAGAGAGAGAAACATAAGCAAGAAGCCGAGAGAGAGAGAGAGAGAGAGAGGAGAGAGAGAGAGAGCAATGAGTGATGCATCAGCAAACCGTATGTAAAGCTCACATCACACAGTTACTATACTACGTGGACATCAGTTGTACAAAATGATAAAAATCAAAATCCCTCCACCCCAGACAAGCGTGCTGGTTTTGTCAACCGTAAAAGAACTTCAGTGCCGAAGTTCCCGAATGAGACTCGAAGCCCATATACCTACCAACGCGATTGTCATTTCCATGGAAACAACGTAAAAACCAGAGATGTGTTTGGGCAAACATGACAGAGCAAATGAGCGTTGTATTGCTGAAAATGACAGAGAGAGAGAGAGAGAGAGAGAGAGGGGGGGGGGGGGGGGGGATGGAGAGAGAGAATAGTATACATCTCATAAAATATGCATATAAAAAAAACACACGTAAAAATGGTCAAATCGGCAGAAATTCTTCAGCACCAATATTGTTCATAAGATAGACGGAGAAATTCTTTACTGTGGTAAAACATTCGCGAAAAAAAAAAAAAAAAAAAAGCAAAAAGACGAAAGGGGAAAAACTTGGCATTAATCTCAACAAACAGATTCTCTGCAAAGACAGCTGAGCAAAGAAATATCTTTTCTTTCTTTTTTTTTTTTTTTTTACACAAGGAGAGAGAGAGAGAGAGATGAGAGAGAGAGAGAGAGAGAGAGAGAGAGAGAGAGAGAGAGAGAGAGAGAGAGAGAGAGAGAGACGAGAACGATGAATCATCATCAAACCGTATGTAAAGTTTACATCACAGAAACTATATGTGGACATCAGTTGTACAAAACGATCAAAAAATAAAAATCCCTTCACCCCAAATAAGCGTGATGGTTTTTGTCAACCGTAAAGAATTTCAGTGCCAAAGTTCCCGAATGAGACTCGAAGTCCAGATACGTCATGTTCTGAAAATCCTGAAAATGGAGAAGAGAGAGAGAGAGAGAGAGAGAGAGAGAGAGAGATCTGCGACTTAAATTACACGTTTGTATCTCTGTCTGTAAGTAACAGAAGACTACACTAGGATGTCGATAGGTAGGCTAGGCATTCTCACTCAGGCACGACATATAATCATGTTAATCCTCGTGCACACGATCAGACTGCCGAACGAACCGCTCTTCCGTTCCGTACAAAGCAATACAGCAACATCTATACACTTTATCATGCGATCCACAACAATCTTTAAGGTTACTCTAGATACATTTCGTCACAGCTTTCACAAACATCACTCCTTGGATATTGCGAGCATTGTTCCATTCCTGGTACATACGTGTCGTTGCAGTTTAAAGCATTTTTCACATTCGTCGTCAACATCGGTGGCAATGACGTCATTAATCAAGAAATGCGTCATCACGAGAGAGGTGAGGACGAGAAGCATGGTTCTTGACGGAGGCGTTGGAGAGGCAGAGTACGGGTGGAGAGGAGCTGGTTCTTTTCAGGTCAGTTGACAGGAGGAGGGAGGACGTTGAGATGAGGTCGTCTGGTTGTGTTCTGGGGCTGACGGGTTGTGGAATTCTCTCTCTGTGTGTCTTGGTGACTCGCCACAAGATGGATCAGAAGGCTGAATCGTAGTTGTTGACTTCAGAGTGTTGTTGTGTTGTTGTCAGGAGGAGTTAGGTGAGACAAGAAGGTGATGGTTCTGAATGCAGCCAAGATAGCCTACAATCTGCAAAGAAATGATCCAGAAATCATTTTAAAAAACTTTCTCTTTTTTTTTTTTTTTTTTTTGTTTTTTTTCTCTTCCTTTTGTACTCCCAGTTCTTATAGAACAGGGAGTACTTTACAATGGAAACGAAGAAATGCTGTCTGTGCGTCCGTCCGTCCGTCCGTCCGTCCGTTGTCAAAATGTGTTCCACTCGCTCCAGACAAAATTACTGGACCGATCTTTCTGAAAATTTGTAGGTACCTTCATTATGGGTCAAGGATGATGCCCGATGTTTTAGTTTATCGTTATAGCCGTTACTAACGGCTGTAACGGCCTGTAACGGTTTTTCTTCTTTATAGAATATCTCCGAAAGTACTTGGCCGATCTTTGTGAAAATTAGCAGGTATTTTCATTATGGGTAACGATGATGCACGATGTTTTAGTTTACCCCGTTATAGCCGTTACTAACGGCTGTAACGGCCTGTAGCGGTTTTTCTTCTTTATGGAATATCTCCAGAAGTACTTGGCCGATCTTTGTGAAAATTAGCAGGTATGTTCATTATGGGTCACTGATGATGCCCGATGTTTTAGTTTTACCCGTATAGCCTTCACTAACGGCTGTAACGGCCTGTAGCAGTTTTCCTTCTTTATGGAATATCTCAAAAAGTAATTGGTCGATCTTTTCTGACAATTTGTAGGTATGTTCATTATGGGTCACGAATAATGCCGATGTTTTAGTTTACCGTTATAGCCGTTACTAACGGCTGTAACGGCTTGTAAACTGTTTTTCTTCTTCATGGAATATCTCAGAAAGTACAAGGCCGATCTTTGTGAAAATTAGCATGTATGTATGTCCAATATTGGTCACGAATAATGCCCCATGTTTTAGTTTACCGTTATAGCCCTTAGTAACGGCAACGCCTGTAACGGTTTTCCTTCTTTATGGAATATCTCCGAAAGTACTTGGCGGATCTTGTGAAAATTAGCAGGTATGTTCATTATGGGTCACGGATGACGCCCGATGTTTTTGTTTGCGGTTTATAGCCGTTACTAATGGCTGTAATGGCCTGTAACGTTTTTTCTTCTTTTTGGAATATATCTCTGAAAGTACTTGGCAGATCTTTGTGAAAATTAGCAGGTATGTTCATTATGGGGTACGGATGATGTCCCCCCATGACTTGTTTACCGTTATAGCCATTACTAACGGCAATAACGGCCCATAACAGTTTTTTTTCTTCTTTATGGAATATCTCAGAAAGCACTTTGTCGATCTTTATGAAAATTTGTAGGTATGTTCATTATGGGTCACGGATGATACCGATGTTCAGTTTACCCCGTTATAGCCGTACTAACGGCTGTAACGGCCTTTAACGGTTTTTCTTCTTTATAGAATATTTCAGAAAGGACTTGGCTGATATTTCTGACAATTTGTAGGTATGGTTCATTATGGGTCACGAATAATGCCCGATCTTTTAGTTTAGCGTTATAGCCATTACTAACGGCTGTAACGCCTGTAACTGTTTTCTTCTTCAAGAATATCTCAGAAAGTACATGGCCGATCTTTGTGAAAACTAGCATATACGTTCATTATGGGTAACGGTTTTATGGGTCAAGGATATGCCCAATGTTTTAGTTTAGCCCGTTATAGCCGTTACTAACGGCTGAAACGGCCTGTAACGGTTTTTTTCTTTTATGGAATATCTCCAAAAGTACTTGGCCGATCTTTGTGAAAATTTGTATGTATGTTCATATTTAACAGTTTTCTTCTTTATAGAATATCTCAGAAAGGACTTGGCCGATATTTCTGACAATTTGTAGGTATGTTCATTATGGGTCACGAATAATGCCCGACCTTTTAGTTTACCGTTATAGCCATTACTAACGGCTGTAACGGCCTATAACTGTTTTTCTTCTTCAAGAATATCTCAGAAAGTATATGGCCGATCTTTGTGAAAACTAGCATATATGTTCATTATGGGTCACGGTTTTTGGGTCAAGGATGATGCCCAATTTTTTATTTAGTTTAGCCCGTTATAGCCATTTACTGAAACGCCTGAACGGTTTTTCTTCTTTATGGAATATTTCCGAAAGTACTTGGCCGATCTTTGTGAAAATTGTATGTATGTTCATTATGGGTCACAAATAAAACGGCTGTAACGGCCTGTAACGGTTTTTCTTCTTTATGGAATATCTCCGAAAGTACTTGGCCGATCTTTGTGAAAATTAGCAGTTATGTTCATTATGGGTCACTGATGATGCCCGATGTTTTAGTTTACCCCGTTATAGCCGTTACTAACGGCTGTAACGGCCTGTAACGGTTTTTCTTCTTTATGGATATCTCAAAAAGTATTCTCCCGATCTTTCTGAAAATTTGTAGGCATGTTCATTATGGGTCAGGAATAATGCCCGATGTTAGGTTACCGTTATAGCCGTTACTAATGGCTGTGACGGCCTGTAATTTTTTCTTCTTTATGGAATATCTCCAAAAGTACTTGGGCCGATCTTTGTGAGAATTAGCAGGTATGTTCATTATGGGTCACGGATGATGCCCGATGTTTTAGTTTACCCCGTTATAGCCGCTACTTACGGCTGTAACGGCCTGTAACGGTTTTTTTTCTTCTTTATGGAATATCTCGAAAAGTAATTGGCCTATCTTTCGAAGATTTGTAGGTATGTTCATATGGGTCACCAATAATGCCATATGTTTTAGTTTACCGTTAGAGCCGTAACTAACGGCTGTAACGGCCTGTAACGTTTTTTTTCTTCTTCATGAAATATCTCAGAAAGTACATGGCCGATCTTTGTGAAAATTAGCTTGTATGTTCATTATGGGTCCGAATAATGCCCGATGTTTTAGTTAACCGTTATAACCCTTACTAACGGCCTGTAACGGTTTTCCTTCTTCACGGAATATCTCAGAAAGTACTTGGCCGATCTTTGTGAAACTTAGCAGGTATGTTCAATATGGGTCAAGGATGATGCCCGATGTTTTAGTTTACCGTTATAGCCGTTACTAACGGCTGTAACGGCCTGTGACAGTTTTTCTCTTCTATGGAATATCTCCGAAAGTAATTGGCCGATCTATGTGAAAATTAGCAGGTATATTCACAATGGGTTGCGGATGATGCCCGATGTTTTAGTTTACCGTTATAGCCGTTACTAATGGTTATAACGGCCCATGACAGTTTTTCTTCTTTATGGAATATCTCAGAAAGCACTTTGTCGATCTTTATGAAAATTTGTAGGTATGTTCATTATGGGTCAGGGATGGCACACCCGATGTTTTAGTTTACCGTTATAACCGTCACTAACGGCTATATCGGACCCATTACGATTTTTCTTCTTTATGGAATATCTCAGAAAGTAGTTGGCCAGGTCTTTCTGAAAATTTGTAGGTATGTTCATTAGATGCGAGGGATGGTGCCCGATGTTTTAGTTTACCGTTATAGCTGTTACTAACGGCTGTAATGGCCCATAACGGTTTTGTCTTTTTATGAAATGTTTCAGAAAGTACTTGGCCGATCTTTCTGAAAATTAGCAAATATGTTCATTGTGGGTCAAGGATCATGCCCGACGTTTTAGTTTACCGTTATGGCCGTTACTAACGGCTTTAAGAACCCATAACATTTTTTTATGGAATATCTCAGAAAGTACATGGCCGATCCTTCTGAAAATTTGTAGGTATTATGGGTCACGGATGATGCCCGATGTTTTAGTTTACCCGTTATAGCCGTTACTAACGGCTATGACGGCCCCTAACGGTTTTCCTTCTTCATGGAATATCTCAGAAAGTACGTGGACGATATTTTTGAAAATTTGTAGGTGTGTTCTTTATGGGGGTCACGGATGATGCCTGATGTTCAAGTTTACCGTTATAGCCGTTACTAACGGCCCATAATGGTTTTTCTTCTTTATGGAAAATCTCAGAAAGTTCTTGGCGGATCTTTCTGAAAATTTTTATGTATGTTCATTATAGGTCACAGATGATGGCCGATGTTTAGCCAGAATAGCCATTACTAACGGTTAGACCAGCCCAACACGGTTTTTCCTCTTTATGGAATATATCACGCGTATTTAGAGAAAAAGCTGGGAGTACGTTTATATGCTTTGCATCTCGTTTCTTTTTATTTTGGGGGCGCGGGGGGGGGGGGGGGGGGGGGGCTGTCCCATCTTCTGTGCCACCTCAGTGGCACTGCATCCATACTCCTCATTCCTGACACCCCATCCACAACCACAGCCTGTCACAGCCCCAGCACCGGCAATCCACAAGACTTGAGCAGTCAGTGTGAAACTGCCAAAAGGCAACCCACTGGAGGAGACACTGCACTGCTGCTGAGTCCCTTCGGTGGCGTTCATTAATGACTGTGTTGATCCAGCATACGCAAGGACACCACCTACTACGCCCCCGACTGACGACAATAATTGCTTAGTTGTGGAGCCAGCCTGAATGAGCTCTCCCTCCGGAGGGTGCCACCACGTTCGCCTCTAACGACAGCCTCATGGACTTGCCGATACCAATGACCTCAACAGAATCAAACCAAGGCCATAGACATGGAGTTGACATCGAAACTTACGTCACCATGAGAGCAGGGCATGAAGGGCTGCAGAATTGGAGACTTTTTTTGTGCTGATCAATGAGAATGAGGATAATGAAGATAATGATACGGTTTTTTTTTTTTTTTTTTTTTTTTTTTTTTTTTTTTGTTTTTTTTTATTCTGGTCAAAGTTTACATCACAGGGCAGTACTACATGCTTACTTTCATGATATATGCCGGTGTCAACCAGGCCTGAGAGATACGGACACCGCAGTGTTGGTCAGGTTATTTAAGCAACAGTCTCACAGATGCATCCATTAATGTCAATGTTATGAGATTTATGGTTGGATAAAGAGGGGAAATACTCCCTCACCACCCCACCCCACCCCATCCACCCCCCACCCCACCCCCCAGCTGTGTGTGTGTGTGTGTGTGTGTGTGTGTGT
>JADBJO010001733.1:43767-63767 GCA_016801955.1 Conus betulinus
GAGAGAGAGAGAGAGAGAGAGAGAGAACTTCAGGCGTTTCACATAGAATCACAACTAACATACCACACAACCTTCAGAGAATCGTTCTATAAACAATGTTTTCATCCGCTCCAGAAGAGGAGGGCTAGCACGCACATCGCTTGTTAGAATCACCGACAGGGGTCTATACACAGGAAAACAAATGGAATCTATAGACGTAAAAATAGCTGGTATTTGTGGATGTGAAAAAAAAGGGATCCATAGACGCGAAAAGAGAAGGGATTTGTAGAATTCGACACACAAATGATGGTTCACGCACAGGCAAAGTCTTCCTGCAGGCAGGCAATAGCAATGTGGGCGCGCGCCCCGTGAGAGAGAGAGAGAGAGAGAGAGAGAGAGAGAGAGAGAGAGAGAAACTCGCACGCGAACAAGTATTTACATATGTCAGAGAGGGGAGAGAGAGAGCGGGGGGGGGGGGGGGGGGGGGGCAGCAGATAGACAGACATATATCGACAGACAGATAGTGCACGACAGACAAACAGAGAGAATACGACAGGAAGAGAGAGACATGAGTTATACAGACAGACAAACAGGCACATACACACTCATACAAACAGAGACAGATATAGAAAGAGAGAGAGACAGACAGACAGACAGACAGACTAGCGAACATGTAGGGAAGATTAGAGAAAAGTCACTCTCATGCTGAGACAAAGAAAGAAAGAGAGGTGGAGAGATGGCCGGACAGACGGACAGGCAGACAGTTGATTGCAACGTGTGAACACACTTTAGGGTATAAGCTCATCGCTGGCCTTTTGTATTTATTCAAGTTTTTAATCTGGAAGCTTTACTCAAACCAAAGGAAATCCAGTTTCATGTTTCAAAGGAAAACCTTTTTGCCTTGATATTGTTGAAAGCCGCAAGAGAATGGCTTCAAAAAAGGAGAGTGAGTGACAGGGCTTTGAGGGACATTGACATTGGTTGTGCCCTCCAAAGAGAGAGCTGGCTCTCATGGTCCTGCGACTACGCAATCATTGTCGTCGGTAGGGGGCTCAGTAGGTGGTGCCCTACATGTATTGGATCAGAACAGGTACACTGAACAGTACCGAAGTGACTCAGCAGCAGTGCTGTGTCTCCTCCGGTGGGTTGCCTCTTAACGACTTGACAGTGATTGCTCCCAGTGGATTGCTGGTGCCGGGGCTGTTGTGGACGGGGGAATCGGAATGAGCGGCGTGGATGCAGTGAAATACGAAAAGGGTTTCACAGATGCACCAAAAAATGTGACACTTGGCGCACATTCAAAAGACAAAGTTACTTTTGTTTCCTTCTGGGACAAAAAAGACACATTAGATCCTGTTAAACTTGTGACACCCTTGATATAATATACTGGATTATCTGTAGCTATTACAAGGAGTTTCTAAATGTTGGGTCCACAGTTAATCTTAAATGTAGATGGGCTGACCATAAAAGTGATGTTAAATTGAGAAAAAATATGCAGCTCATGTTAACAAATTTTCACCGCCCTGCTGATATGGATGTTAGATTCCTTATTATTGTTCCTATTGGACAAGTTTTCAAGACGGATCGTCTTCTAGAACGGGAGCTATACTGGCAGGCAAACTTAAGGACTCTCCAAACGGGGGGAAATGATCGAAAAGACATAGGGTCTGTTCTCAAACCTAGAATACAGTTTCATTCCTATTTTTTTAATCCACATAAGGTTATCAGCATTACATTGGCGATAATATGATATCCTATGCATATGTCCTAGGTGTATTGAGGGTGTATGTGTTTTGTCGAATTGGATGAAATCTGTGCGTAAGGGAAATCACTGTTAAATATGTTCTGCTCTCTCTCTCTCTCTCTCTCTCTCTCTCTCTCTCTCTCTCTCTCTCTCTCTCTCTCTCTGTGTGTGTGTGTGTGTTTAAATTTGAATACTCCCCCTTGTGAACTCTTATTCAGCCCAGTGAATGCCCCGGGTTGTACTCTCTGATCCACAGGTCACTGTATACATGTATACCAGTCGTGAATGATAGAATTTGAAAGGGTGGATGACCACATTTATACAAATATCTGATTTAACAGTAAGTAGCTTGGATTTTACGTAGTTTCTTTTACGTAATGCTTTATACCCATTGTTTTAAAATGTCTTTTCGCATGATTAATCAATCATTGAATTGAGAGGTATAATCAAAACCAGTCTTTGCTATCCTGTCTTAACCCTCCCATCTTGTTTCCCTTTAGTCTATTATTTCCTAACCCCCCCCCCCCCCCCCCCCCCCCCCACACACACACACACACACACACACACTTCCCTCTTTTCTTTTCTCTCTACATGTATTTCCCCTGCTCTCTGACTGTAGTTTATTTGTTTACTCTCCACTTTTATTCACGCCCCCCCCCCCCCCCCTACCTCCACCCTCCCCCTTCCCTCCCCCCCGTCCACTTTTGTCTGTTTTCTTTGATCCACGCTTCCTTAGTTTCATATCATTATCCTATTGCTCAACGATAATTTAGTATTGTTATCTATGGATTTTTTTTAAAAATTCAAATAAAACCCACACACTACAACACATTAGAATATAAAACAAACAACAAAAAAAATCCAAACAAACGATAGAAAAAGAGGAAATCAACATATTAAACACAGCTACAATACTATTCTACATTTTTAAGGCACGGTTACAGCCTCTCCACGTGGGAGGGACACACACACACACACACACACACACACACACACACACACACACACACACACACACACACACACAGAGCACATGAGACAAGCTTAGTGCATTATGAAATTTTACATATTTGTCTTTGTTTTCTTTATGCATATACATATATACCTACACACATGTGCACACACACACACACACACACACACACACACACACACACACACACACATACACACACACACACACACACACACACACACACACACACACACACACATATATATATATGTATGTATAAATACACACACACACACACACATATATATATCTATATCTATATCTATATCTATATCTATATATATATATATATATACACACACATGCACATACATATACATACATACACATATACACACATATACATATACATACATAGATACACATACATACACATATATAAGGTTCTGTATTGTATCCCAAGGGGCTGTTTTAGGTGGTGTTGTAACAGTTTTAGGGTACTATGATCATACTTGTACTCGTATAATGTACATTTCATAATCATTCGTAATTCAGTCTGAGCCTGCTAACATCGGCGTATATGGATGCCATTTGGAAAGGAAATCGTTATATACAAAATTTTTCGAGCAATGTATTCTTCAGTTTTATATCTGTATTTTAGCTTGTTAAGAAATACTTGCAGTCTGGGTGATTTTTCTGTTCTGTTGTACACTGATACAAATAGTGTTTTGCAAACAATACGATATAATAAAATACATGGTCTATATGTATATCTTTATCAAATCCAACTATGGCTAATGGTTCAGTTATCTGCAAATTAAATGTTCACATACATTTTCCATTCATCAAAACCATCAGCGTTTCCGAAAAACGTTGTATGACCGTACAATACCAGAACATATGTGTGATACTGTCCTTAACAGAAGTACAGAAAGTACAAACATCGCTGTTCAATACATCCTTTTTTTTCAGCATAACATAAGTACCAAGACATCTGTGTATTATTCGTAACTGTAACCATTTCATTTTTATGTCAGAAATTTTCCTCAGAGAAAGAAAACAGTTTTTCCAGTCATTTTCAACGTTCAATTTTAATACCCCAGTTCGTACAGAGTTTTGGGTGTGTATGATTATCTATAAAAATGTCATATAATATAATCATGACCCTTTACAAACTGACGTTACCTTTTTGTAACATATATGCATATTTAAACATTTTTTGAGTATTTTCAACTTTGATTGATTTTTTTTTTTAATATATTCAATTCTAGCTGATTTAAAAACCAGAAAAAGTGACAAAATTAATGTTTACATCATACCTTTGTTTAATTTGTTCGTACAAATAAACTGGCCATTATCAAGCAAAAAATGAGGAATGCAATATATGCCCTTGTTGATCCATGCTTTTCCCCAAATAGTCTTTTCCCAACTTGTATTTTGTTTGTGTAAAAGACTGGTTCCCCAAGGAGTTCATGAGAAGTCTCACAGTTAACTTTGTAGAAAAATTGTTGGTACGCAATAAATACCTCTGTCCAAAATACATTTGATTTGCAGAAGGAAGAAAGTATTTCTGGTTCACATTTCTCAATATCCTTAAAAGTGGAAAGTTAGATGTTGTAATAGTTTTCCATTTGTGGTGTTGTCTGAACGTTTTGCAGCCATGTCAATTTTAGGGAAGAAGGAAACATTTTTAATTCTGGTAGTCCAAGACCACCGTTTTGGATACTTTTGTGAGCAGTTTTTCAATTTATTTTGTCTGGCTTTTTATTCCACGCAGATTTTTAACAGTAACTTTGTAAAGTCTGAAAAAAGTGTCAGGTGGGTTAGGTAGTAATATCACAAATGGATGAGTTTTTGATAAAATAAGCGATTTTAAAACCGCCACTCTGCCCAAAGGAGTTAGTTGTCTTTTCACCCAAATCTTGAACAAATGTTTCACATCCACTAAGTTTTCAGAATAATTGATATCTGCACAGTTTTGCAAATCGTTGGTGAACCAGATTCCAAGAATTTTGAATTGTGGGTTCCACTCAATACCTAAATGGTCCATGTAACGAACAGCAGAATTTTTACAGCTACCCAACCAAACAGCACTAGTTTTTCCAGGCTTCATATATAACCCAGATATACGACCAAACATTTCCAGTACGTTTATACATGTTTCAAATGAATTTTTTGTCGCCTGCTAAAAGAAATTCCGTGTCATCTGCATACTGAGAAAGCTTATGTTCAACTGTATCTATAACTATTCCACGTATGTTTACATTTTCCCGAATCATTAATGCTAGAATTTCAACACATAATAGGAATAAATATGGCGATAGTGGATCACCTTGTCTGCATCCACGGTCTATCTCAAACCAACTAGAAACTTGACCATTAACAAAGACACATGAGCTGATATTTTTATAGAATGTTTCAATCCATTTGCAGAAGCCCGGTTGAAATCGAATGCCTTCAATACTTTAAACATAAAATCCCAGCTCACTCAATCAAATGCTTTCTCGAAGTCCATGTTTTAAAAAAGCCCTGGTAAATTGTGTTCTTCTAAATAGGCAATTGTGTCGTAAATGAGCTAATGTTATCCCCTATGTATCTATTCTTAATAAAAACTGTTTGATCCTCATTGATGAGACCAGCTAACACATTTTTTAAACAGCCAACTATACACAATGACTCTATTTTATATACAACATTTTACAACGAGATTGGTCTCCAATTCTTCACAAAGTGTCTTGGTTTACCTCCCTTTGGTATACAATTAGTCCCTGTCTCTGAACACAAGAAAGCTCCCCCCCCCCCCCCCCCCCCCCCCCACGCTAAATCTGGCATTTAAAGCTCTGTCAATAAAAAAAAAACCTATTCTGGCTCTCAAAAAACACTTTAAAAAATTCTGTTTTGAACCCATCGGTGCCAGGACTTCTGTTGTTTTTCATGTTCTTTAATGCTATACATGTCTCCTCTGTGTGATTTCACTATCTAAATTATTTGCTTTGTCACGGTCTAAATGTGGAATATTTACAATAAGTTCATCCCAAATCACAGTCGTCAGCTTCACATTTTTTGTACAATGATTCATAAAATCCTTGAACCTCGTAAAGAATCTCTGTTTGGTCATTTAGAATATTGCCATGGTTATCAATTAATCCAGTCATATTTTTACTTATAAATGTCTTTTTTTCTAGCTTACAGAAATAGTTCGTCACTTTTTTCCCCTTCAGCTATCCACCTAGCCCTCGATCTTAAAAGTACCCCTTCTATTCTTTTCTCTCGAAATAACCTTTAGCGTTTCCTTCTTTAACTCTATAGCTTTGATCTCTTCTTCGTCTTTTGTCTCTTTTCTTTCAAACCGATGTATGTCTTGCTGTATTTTACGTTCCTCTTCATTCGTGGTTTTCTTCTTCATAGTTGCATATGAAATAGTTTTTGGAACTGAGCTTCATCGGTAAAAAATCTAGAAATAAATCATGAGAAATTGTAAACTGTAATTTGGTCAGAGGAATCGTGTGTACTGCTTCTCTTGCATATGGGCTTACAGCATATTCTTGTTTGACATTCAATTTCTTTGTTAATTTCGTCCAGATAGTCCTTGTCCTTTAATAATGACGAGTTAAATTTCAAAAAGTATTACTCTTGACTTTTTTTTTACCAAACCGTAACCTTAACACAATCATGGAGTGGTCTGTTTCTGTATCCACATTCAGTGTCTACATCAGCGACAAAGGAAACAACGTGATCTGATATGAGGAAGAAATTCAACCATGCTTGCTGGAAAGGATTATTCCTTCTCCAGGTATATCTGTGACAATCCTGATTCAAGTCCCTCCAAATATCATTTAATTCTAAATCATTTATCATGTTGTCTACTGCTACTCTTGCTTTGGGATTATTAATCCTTCTATAATAACAGTAATCTCTCGCGGAGTCCAAAACTAAGTTAAAGTCTCCTCCAGTTATGACATTACTTATACCTAAATTACTAATTTGTTGATTTAAGTATAACATTCTGGGTCATCTCTTTTTGGTCCATAGACATTTACAAACAAAATGTCGTGTTGTTTAATTTCTGCTAAGACCATGAGGCTATTCCCATCATCGCCCTTGTGAACATTTTAAATTTTAGTTTCAAAGTTGTTATTGAAAAGTATTGCCACACCTCTTGCTTTAGAAGCATGACTAGAGAAAAATCCTAGGTACCCCTATTCAGATTGTATATAGCGTTCCATTTTTTCTTCAAAGTGTGTATCCTGCAGAAAATAAATGGAATTTTTTTTGCATTTTAAGTAATGGAATACATCTCTTCTTTTCTGTTTATCATTCAGCCCCTGACAATTGACTGATACAACTGAGACTGTACTGTCCATGTTGTTCAATGCGTACAGTTTGTAAATCTATGAAAAAGCCACCAACCAGATGCTTAGATGAAAATAACATAATATTACATAATATCTACAGAACCAAAATATTACATAATAACTACAGAACCAGCTTGACCTCATAATGAAATAAGTAAAGAGACACAGAGTATATAGGCCATGAGCTGGCCTATACCCCCCCTTCACCCCCATAGGGATTTTTGTACATGATAACGGCTCAATAGCTTGACCATTTTACTACACGAATCAGGTTGTCTGCAAGTCAGCAGCTGCTGTTTGTGTCTGTAGGACCAGTTCTAGTACGTGCACCCTCCGAACCTCATCGCACTGTCCACGGTTTACATCGTACTGACATTGTCTCTTTATAATTGTCTGTTTTAATAAGAAAAAGGACAATTTCTACAAATTCAACCTTTTTATCAGTTTGATAGCATTCTAATTCGGGTTTCTGTAGTGTGTTGCAATGATCTCACCTGCATCCAGTTATGGCAGATGAGAAAACCTCTGACATTGAAATCCAGCAAGGCTTCCGGAAAGAAAACGAAGACTGTGGGTCCAGTCTGCATCATTCACTTTCAGCAGAATAAAAGAGACTGCAAAGTAAGACAGCTTTCTGATTGTGGCTTCAGAAAATCAAAGAGGCAGCTGAGGTCAGAAAAAAACATGGCAGTGAAAGTGAACGGTTGACTGACATTTGTTCCCAGATACCAGATGAATACATTCCTCATCAACAGGGTTATCATAGGTGGTGTTACACTAATTTTACAAATATCTCCAGACTTTTGAAAAAAAAACATCCACCCGAGGAGGGAGAACCAAGTTCCTCTCAAAGAAACCAAGAGCAACAAACCCAACGGCGACCAGAGTGTTTGTTGCCTGCTGACAAATGCCTTTTTTGTGATAAGAATCGTATTACAAAGAAAAGACATGTTGAAGGTTGGTCAAATGTGTCACA
This sequence comes from Conus betulinus, assembly GCA_016801955.1. Classification (NCBI taxonomy): domain Eukaryota; kingdom Metazoa; phylum Mollusca; class Gastropoda; order Neogastropoda; family Conidae; genus Conus; species Conus betulinus. The sequence continues at coordinate 51,777 of JADBJO010001733.1, forward strand.
AAAACAGCTGAGGACTCTATTAAAGAAGCAGCCCAGAGAAAACAAGACCCAAAACATTCTTTTGAAGGTGCAAGACATTGACTTGGTTGCTCGAGAAGCACATTATCACAGCTCATGTCGTAAAGATTACACTAGAGAGGATGATAGGTATCAGAGAACCATCAAAGATGCCCAAACCATTGAACAACAAGCTGCACACAAAGCTGCATTCTACCATATTGTTCAATATGTGAAGGACAGCATTATTGAAGGAAGCAATGTAGAACGGATGACCATGTTAAGAGAAAAATATCAGCAATACATGCTTGAAAATACACCCCAGCATTACAATGAAAATTACAGAACAGGCAAGATAAAGTCCAAGCTGGAAAAAAGAATTTGGCAACCAAATACAGTTCTGGCAACCTAATTACAGAAGTGAACTCGTCTATTCATCAGTTGTTCCCAAAGGTCAAGCAGTTGAGACAGCATTTGAGACTGCTGCCTCTGATTCCAAGAGGCTGGAGGAAGCAGCTCTAATTCTCTGCAGGATCATTCACTGTGCTCAGCGAGAAGCCCGGCCAATGCCCTGGCCTCCCTCAGCCAGTTTTCTGCTGAGTGATGCTATCAGTCCACCACCTTACCTCCAAGAGTTTATTTCAGTACTTGTTACAGGAAAGAAAGGGCAGGAGTCATCAGAAAGAAATCAAAGATTGGCCAAGTCCTTTTCCCAAGACCTTTGTCAGGCTGCATCAAGAGGTCAGTGGCTGATGCCAAAGCATCTTCTTCTTGGCATGACATTTCGGCACCTCACAGGGAGTGCTGAAGTGATCACATTGATCCATCGCTTCGGAAACTGTGCTTCCTACTCGTGCATCTTAGAGCTGGAAACAGCAATCTGCAAGGACATTGATGACAGAGAGGCAGTTCTTCCCCCATCAGTCAGACCAGACAGGAATGTGGTCACACATCTGTTGGGACAATTTTGATTTGAATGAAGAGACCCCATCTGGCGCAGGCACAACACACACTGGGCTCATGGGCTGATTATTCAGGAGGTTGCAGAGGGCAGTGCAGATGCCTTGGCTGAAATTCCTGCTTCTTTGCCTAGAACTAAAGATCGATCAGTCGCAAGCAGAGTGTTTGAGCCGTGCTTTGCAAAGACAAATGTGAACCGAATTTAGCAGTTACACTGACAGAAGCACCTCACATGGAAGAATCTGTAAAGTCATCTGACATTCTGTGGATGTGCAGCAGGGCTCTGGACCAAGGATAGTGCACAGACAGTTCCATCTTGGGCTGGATGGGTTTTTCTCTCACAGCAAGCAGTGCACAAAGCAGCTCCAACGAATCAACAGTGGAGTATATGCCTCCTGTCTTCGCTCCTGTCACTGACAATGCAACAGTGCAGCATATCTGGCGCATATCGCAAGAAGTTCCAAGTAGGTGGGCCAGCAGTATACCATAGTGACATTTGACCTGGCGGTGGCAAAGAAAGCCTATCCATTGTGTGGCAGAACCCACAAGAGTTTGGTAACATCATCATCAGAATGGGCGCATTCCACCTCACTTGTGCCTACATGTGTGCTTTGGGAAAAAGCCTGAGGTGCAGTGGATTCGAAGAAATTCTTGTTGAGTCAGGTGTTTGTGCCAGAGGGTCAATAGAGAAAGTCATGACTAGCAAGCACTACAACAGAGCTCTTAGAATTCACAAACTTGTCTTGGAAGCTCTTGAACGTCTTCTTCTACAGGCATTTGAATCGTCAGAGAAGGATTTTTTTTGATGAAGAAGCAAGAGCAGTGGTTCTACGCCTTTCCATGGATCCATCAGAAGACAGACTGTCAGAAACTCTCACAAATGACAGCTGCAAAAGGATACTGTCCCGCATGTCACGCTTCAGAGAGCGAGTCGGACAAGGAGAACTCGGGAAAAACAGCCCAGTTTTGGTTGAACTACATGGACAGAGTTGGGCACATTCTTCAGCTTCAAAGAGGCACCAAAGAAAACAACTGGACTCTTCACCTTACAACTTTGGAGAACATGTGCAGTCTATTTTTCAGCTATGATCATCAGAACTATGCCAGGTTCACAGCAGTGTACTTGCAGTCTATGTTGAATCTGCCTACATCCCATCCTGGAGCAGAACAACTTCAAAACAGCGGATTCACTGTCAACAGATCAGCTGTTCCCTCTTTTCCAGAAATGCAGTAGACATCACCATCGAACAGACAATAAACAGACATGCCAAGTCACAAAGTGGCATCGTTGGCTTCAACAGAAACCATGCTGCATACTATAGATGGTGCACGACGAGACACGTCAGAGGAAGGTATCAACAGGCTGCACTGGAAATGGCTAACATGGACAGCCAAGACTACTCATCACACAAAGACCTGAGATCATCAGAGATTGTGAAAAGTGATCAGGACACAAACAATGTGATGCAGGCAATCACCAGCTTCATCAACCCCTTTGATGTTGTTGACAAGGCTGTGCTCTATTGTCTGTCTTCAGGAGCACCAGCACCAAAAGACGTCGAGGACGACCTTCTCAATGCTGACAAAGTTGGGAAAGAAGCATACCAAGCATTTGTGCAGTAGAGACCTGTGGCAAAAACTAAGAGTTTCAATGACCCAGTCAAGAAACTCAACCTGAAGACATTTTCAAAGATTGCCCAGTCTGTTAAACTTTCATCAGCAAAAGCAAAGAAAAGTCGAAAGCAAGTTACAGCTGAACGAAAAACGTGTTTTCCCAGCTTGTTCTTCTTGCATTAGAACATCAGGTCAGTCTGGAAAGAGTGCTCAGGTTTCCCCTGGGTCCAGTGCCATGGGCGCTGGCAACAGCTGATGGGACTCCTGCAAAGACAGACAAATCCACACTGCTTCACTTCCTGGAAGCTAATTCCCACTGTAATGAAAGACCTGATCAAGCAGCCAATAACTGCGTCATTGATGGAAATGCCCTGTTTCATGCACAGGTAGCTTTGCCAAGTACATTTGGGGAACTGGCTGAGAGCCTCTTTGAGCAACTCGCCAATGCCACGTGTGGACTTTGTCACAGATTCCTACTTTCCTCGATTCAATCAAGAGCATTGAGAGAGCAAGAAGAGGAACAGGAAAGACCCACTTGATCAAAGGATCTTCAACGAAAGTGCCAGAGACTGGAAAGGGTTCTTATCAAATGATGAACAAAATGAATGTCACAAAATTTTTCCTGAAGGAATGGAAAAAAAAAGACAAGTACGCTCCAAAACTCTGTAACGGACAGATCTTCTACTCCTGTGGGGAAACATGTGTTTGTCTCACAAGTGTCAATGGACAGAACACACTCTCAGAAGAAGTGGAGGAGCTGAAGTCCACTCATGAGGAAACAGATACAAAACTCATTCTGCACTGTTTTCATATTGCTGCCAGGTCATCAAGTGATGCAACAATCACTGTCAGATCTCCAGACACAGATGTGTTTGTTCTTCTGCTGAAGTTCTCACAGAGCATCAAGCAAAGAATCTTGTTTGACACTGGTGTTGGCAACAAAAGACGACAAACTGATCTGAAAAGAGTGATCACAGAGACTGGGGCTGAAGTCTGTGCTGTGCTTCCGGCATTGCATTCCTTTACAGGGGTGCTTTTGTGAAGAAAGGAAAGCTGGTGGCTCTCAGACTCTTAAAGCAACACCCAGAGTTCCTTGCCACTTTCAGTCAGTTGGGAAAATCTACTGAAATTCCAGCTCAGTTATTTGCAAAACTTGAGCAATTCACATGCCTTCTGTATGGAGGGAGGTCCGTGACTGATATAAACAAACTTAGGCACCAGAAGTTTCTCGAACGCTTTGGAACTACTCCATCAGTCCTGTTGGACACCTACAATGGAGTGGACATGAGCCTGCTCCCACCATGCAGAGACTCATTGAGAATGCATGTCAAAAGAGCCAACTTCCAGGCGTTTGTCTGGGATGAAGCAGACAAGGCAACTGCAGCCATTCGTCAAGCAGCAGACGGCAATGGTTGGCATGTTGTGGATAAGAAACTGGAAATCCAGTGGACAGATGGCTTTTTCATGCCACAAGAACTAGTGGAAATCCTAGTGGAGCAGCCCAGCAGGAAGAGGGTGACGAAGAAGAACTAGTGGAGCAGCCCCAGCAGGAAGAGGGTGATGAAGAGTTCCCCGACTCTGAAGCTCTTGATGACTTCATCTTTGAAGCTGATAGTTAGAGTTCATTCAACCGCCTGAAATTCAGTGCAGTCAGGATGAGAAATCTTTTTGTGTGACACTGACAATAACAGCAACTGCTAATGATCTATGGTGTGACACAGAAGTTTGTTGATCAAAATATTGATCATGTTTATTTTCTTAACTTAACTAATTCTCATACCTTGTATACTAGCTGTGTGGCATGACATTCCGTGCTTATGTACCATATTAATTCATCATTGAATGCAAATTTTGATTATTTTGCTAAGTTAGATGCTGAAAAGGAATCATGTTAGCTTTCATGATAAACTGATCACTTTTGTTTTTATTTTTTAAAGGTGCTTCGTATGTGTTGTATTTTGCGCTGCATAACGTAGGTTCCTCGTGCATTATATCTCTCAACCTTAAAACACAGAGTCTTTCATCTTGCAGACAAGCGGAAATTGAAAAAGGCATATAGTGAGCTACCTAAAACACACTCGTCTTCAAAAATCCCTTGGGGGGGGGGGGGGGGGGGGGAGGGTTTCCCAACTGGGCCCACGGCCTAATAAATTTGAAACCAGAACGTGCAAAAAACATGTAAAAAATATCACAAATACATGTATTCAGAAACAAGCTTGTCAAAGCAAAAGGAATACCAAAAAGACATATGTAAATCCAGCCAAGTGCCCCGCACAGATCAGCGTTTTAGGAGTAAGTAAGATTAGCAACAGTTCAAAATTCAAATTCAAACAGTATCAAACAGATGAAATGGCATGTGAGCGCGCGCGCGCGCGCGCGTGTGTGTGTGTGTTTGTGTGTGTGTCTGTGTGTGTGTGCGTGTGCGCGTGCGCGCGCGCGTGTGTATGCGTGTGTGTGTGTGTGTGTGGGGGGGGGGGGGGGGTTGTATGTGTATGCGTGTATGTGTGAGTGCGTGTGACTTGCTTGCTATTTGAGAGAGAGAGAGAGAGAGAGAAGTTGAAGCCATGTAAATATACAGGAACTAGCCCATAAAATTCTGTTTCAGACATGGTCATATTAAACTCTCGAATATCGAGATCATGATCAGGTATTGGGGTCACGCACACTCCTCTCAAAATGAGTTGCTGTCGCTGTGTGCAGCAAAACACGGGATAAGTTAAATGTGATCTCGCTCGATCGTGAGGATGCACCAGATGGAAGAGAAAAAAATGCAAGGATCACAAAAAAACAAACACGCCCCGCCCACCCACCCCATCCCCGCCCTCCCCCACCCCGCATACTGTCACCCCGGGCCCCATACCCACCGCACGCGCGCGCACTAGAGGAGCAAGCGCAGGACCCAGACAGCAACATGCGGAATGGTTGAAGGCGAAAGGGGAGCGCAGAAAATCCGGGAAGGGAAAGGCGCGCGCCCGTCCCCCACGAACCCCTCATTCGAACCCCTCATTCCTTTCCCCTCCCCTCACCCGTCACATCCCGCCAACTGAGCGAAATCACCAGCATATACAAAGACACACATTTCTCGTTCACGTGGCAAACACACATGTCATATACAAATGAATTCGTGAAATTCATGCATGCTTATTACCAGATCCTGACAAATAATAGTAAGATAACGTTAAGATTCAATGTCATACACGTTATTCTAAGGCAATGTTTGTATTCATGTTCGGTCATGTATGTGCGTGTAAATACGTGCACGCGCGCGCACTCACGCGTATGTGTGTGTGTGTGTGTGTGTGTGTGTGTCGCACATCGCTTTTTTATGATCACCGACAGGGGTCTATACACAGGAAAACAAATGGAATCTATAGACGTAAAAACAGTTTGTATTTGTAGATGTGAAAAAACAGATCTAAAGACGTGAAAAGCGATGGGATTTATAGAATTCGACACACAATGGTGGTTAACGCACAGGCAAAGCCTTCCTGCAGGCAATAGCAATGCGGGCGCGCCTGCGTGACAGAGAGAGAGAGAGAGAGAGAGAGAGAGAGAGAGAGCCTCGCGCGCGAACGTATATTTACATAATATGTGTCAGAGAGGGAGATAGGGAGATAGGGGGGGGGGGGGGGGGGGGGGGGGGGGGGAGCACAAGACAGACAGACATCGACAGACAGATGGTGCACGACAGACAAACACAGAGAGAATACGACAGGAAGAGAGACAATGAGTTAGATGGACAGACAGACAAACAGGCACACACACTCATCATACAAACAGAGAGAGAGAGAGAGAGACTCAGACTCAAATGTTTTATTCAAATAGGCCGTAGCCCCTTAGAATGGAGGTTTTACACTGTGATTCATGTCGAAAATTGATATCGGCATTCTTTACATTATATATACACACTTCCCTTCTTGAATGCTTTATATAAATAAATAGCTAACTGTTTAACAGTGTTTTCATTTGATGACGACATTAACAGGGTTAATCTGAAAGGCAAGGATTATTGAAATACTTTGGTAGGATGAATTGTTCTCTAAGATCTTTTAATACTGGACAAACCACTACAAAATGAACTTTATCCTCTTTCGTATTTTGACATAATGGACAGATCAGATATCTGGTAAACGACTGTCTGTAACGAAAATAGTGAGTAAAAAGATCAGAGACACCAAATCTAAGCTTAGTCATAATGCGTTTTATATGTTTGTCTATTTTCATTGAAATGTAGACAGATATAAACATCGTAACTGGTTATACGTTCTGTATAATTCAAATCCGTCACTGTTCTGTACATGAGAATTCCAATTTTGCCAACTGCAATCAACCAGTCTTTCTCGGAATACCTTGATAAACACACCCACAGCACCAATACCTTGGTTCATCCATACAATCCGAAACCATATTCACACAATTTCGTTCTCACATTAGTCACCCAGTTCTTTTCTCCTCTGTCATTTAAGCGTAATATCATTCGATATGCTTTATATGGTAATCTGTAATCCTCCATGTGAAATAATTGTAAGCCAGTATCGAACACATTTAATGGCGGAATTCAAATATATTGGAAATCTAGCTGTTTCACCGATATACCAAATCATTTGGTGTTTGCAATGATACTCCAAGGAATTTCTTCAAAGCAAAAAAGATGGATCTTCTCACAATGTAGAATAGCAGCAGCATCAAGGCCCCATACTTTAGCACCATACTGTGCCATAGGTTGAACCTGGGCATCAGTTAACCTCAAAAAAACAAGGTAAGGGAGTCATTATTTAGCAACAACAATTTCTTTAGTAGGCACTGTAATACAATTTTAGCTCTAGTTGCTAAAATTTGCAAGCAAAGACAAAGCTCAAGCACATTGAGAAATATACACCTAAGTATTTATATACATTTACAACAGGCATTACAGAACCATTATAATTCCATCTCTCTCTCGTTGCAAGATATCCACCCTTTCTAAAAACAATTACATTGTTTTTGCCATATTAACTTTCAATTCTAATGAAGCAGCACTTTTTTGTAAAGTATTTAACTAGGTTTGTAGCCCACTTACTGTTTCTGATACCAAGGCTACATCATCAGCCAAAAGAAGAATGAAAATCCCCAAACCACCATTTATAAAATTTGCACTGTGCCTTCCACAACGTATAACTTCCTGTGTTACTTCATTAGTGAATAAAGAGAACAGAAGAGGGCTACATACATCGCCCTATTTCACACCAGAAGTACGATTTATACAGTTTGTTAAAGCAGCACCAGATCGCACTCTTACCTTTACACAATCATACATACTTATAACACATTTATAAAGTTTCCCATGAATACCATTTTTAAGCAGGATAGGCCACAGCAAAGCTCTGTTTACTGAATCAAACGCCTTCTCAAAGTCAGTGAATGCAATATATAATTTACGATTTAAACAAAACTGTTTTTGTATAAATGCCATCAGTGTGAACATGTGGTCAACAGTAGAATCATTTTTCTTAAACCTAGCTTGATGTTCTCCGGTAATATTATTTTCTTCCACCCACTCCTGTAATCTTCTGTTGATAATAGCACTGTACAGTTTACTGCAGATATTACACAACGAAATTCCTCTATAATTATTTGGATTGTTTGCATCTCCTTTTTTAAACAATGGGATAACAATAGACTCAGACCAACATCTGGGATAAACCCCTTGATCAAACAAGGAGTTACAGATTTTAACTAAAAATCTATAAACAAGTTTGACTGGCAAGCAGTTTTTATTAGTTCACCTACAATTCCGTCTGGTCCTGCAGCTTTGCGAGATTTGATCTTTCTTAGAGCAATTAGAACTTCTTCTTTGGAAATGGGACGATTTAGATTGTTGTCGTCATAATCGGTTCCATCGATGTAATTTTCATTTCCCATATCATTATGAGAGCTAGCATTTCCTTCAAGCAGATCCCTGAAATGATGATGAAACCACGTTTCTGGGCTTATTTCGTTTACAGGTTTTTTTTTTTTTTCCAAATTTTGTGAACGCAATCCCCAAAATCTTTTTGCTTGTTTACAGAATGAACTAATTCTGTCAATAAAGCTTCATTTATATTGTTTTTCTTTTCTTTATAAAAAAAAATGATGTTTGTATTCTCTCCTAGCTTTACAATAGGCCACACGAGTGGGTTCTGACAGAGAACGTCGAAATCTGTTCAATAAGTTATGGGCATTTCTTTTGCAAAGTCTGCATTCCATATCAAACCAATCGTCTTCTTTTTGACATTTTCCAATACAAACCTGTTTCTTCATGCATTCCGCTGCCTCTTTTATACAACAGTTAAACACGTAAAATGCATCTTCAATGTTACAATCAACCGGTTGTACGGCCTCTTGCATGCGCACTCGCATTTCATCGAAAAAAAAAAAAAACGACATTTTTAAACAACTCAGCATGAGCTTCGCTCCAGACAATTTTTTCAATTGTACAGCGCCTGTTGTTGACTTGTAAGGATTCATAGTTATGAAAAGGGGAAGTGATCCTCAGCTCTGAAGGCATGTGGTCAGAGTCGATTGTCTCTGATACACACATCTCGCAACCACCAGAAATCAAAGAAAATAAATCATAGGACATCCAAAAAAAAACAAACAAAAAAAAGCCATTGACACTGCTACCGCTATCCGATATGTATGTGTAGCGACCTTGAAGGTCGCCCTTACACACGCCATTTAAAATTACACAGTTTGAAAGCAGTACACATGTTAAATAGTAGTTTTCCATAATTATTCAGGACATCTTCCGAATTTCGAAACACACACAGGCCCACTTTTATGTTGATCATTGTATGTAGACATGTTATCCTCAAAGTCACGAGTGAAATTTGAAACTCTACTATTCAAATCACCGCACACAGTCACATCAACTTCATTTTTAACAAAAAGTAAACTGCCACACAGAAATTCTTCTAACAAAGAAACGACTTTTTCTTTATCAAAATGAGAATAGTATGGTGAGCCATCAGGAGGTATATATGCACATACAAGCATGACATGTTTTAAGGTGCCAAGCAAAGATTTGTCAGTAATAAAAGCATGGAACGAATGACACAACATCCACTGGTGTAAAATAGGGACAGATCTCATTCTTTACAAGACACACCAGCCCACCGGAACGCCTTCCATGTGCCGTAAACTTTAAAGCACATGTACAATAAACTGTGCACCCAGAGAACACAGGCGACTGAAATACTTCAACAAATGTCTCAACAAAACATGAAATCAAAACCAGACACGTAAGAATAAAATCGTTATCATGCTTTTCAGAAAGTAAACCATTCACATTCTAGTGAAGAAACGAAAAAGTGTTTATTTCCTTACTAGTGTCAGAGTGATATGATCTATATCATTTCCAGACGATAAGGATATATAATTAATATATTCAGAGGACACATCACCATCTGTGTTACTGACATTTTCAACCGGCACTGACATTATGAACTTTTCCCTCTAAACGCACACTCTTACGGCTCGTTTCACGTGCACAGCCCTAGGGCCGTACTTACATGTCGTCGGTAAGTAGAGTAGAAAGAAACTCGTGGAGAGCGTGGCAGCAGAGTTCTCAGAAGAGAAGCCCCCTTGAAGAAAGTGTTTCAGCCCTCATCTCCTGACACTCTGGGGGGGGGGGGGGGGGGGGGGGGGGGGGGGGGGGGGGTTTGCGCCACACCCGTTTTATAACTCCGGATGTCCCTCTGCTCCCTATTTTTCCCATCTTGGGACGAGCCGTGACTGGGATTTGAACCGATGACCCTCTGCTCATGCTCATGAGCTGCCTCCATTCTGTTCTCATATGGCACTGTGAGCTCGATCATGATCAGCTGCTTGGTTGACTGAGAGTGGACTACTATGTCTGGTCTCATGCCACTCTTGCTGATGTTCTCTGGCTGACTCTTCCATTCTGGGAGGTCTGCAGTGCACTCCCAGTCATCTGTCCCGTCCAGCAGACTCTGCCTGCATGTTCCGAGTGGCACTGTTGTTCTTGGCCATGATTTGCTTTGCTACCTCCTGCCGTGAAGAATGTTGTGGGTGCTTTTTGGAGTCCTGATTTTCCCTTTGTGGTGTTGGTACTAGCCCAGACTGTTTGTACAATCTCTTTGAGCACTTGGTTGTGCCTCCATGTGTACCTTCCTGAGCCAGGGCTATACTTTACATGAGCTTAGAACATGCTCCACTGTTTTTCATGGCAGAGGGGGCATGGAGGATCGTCTGTTTTTCCCCCACTTCACTAGGTTTGTATTGAGGGCAGAAGGTCATATGCAGATCTGAGAATGAAGCTGATCCTGAGAGGGGCCATGTGCCAATGTCATTCCAAGTGAGACTTCTTTGGAGTGCATTCTCCCACGTTGTCCATTACCCTTGCTGGCTCTGCTGGACTGCTTTTTGGAGTCTTTTTTGGTCTCTTTCTTTTCTCATCTCCTGAATCATCATGTCTTTTTTGGCTTTTCCTTTGGCCTTTGACCACCATTCAGTTTTGGTCACCCCCAGTCCTTGTCTGTTGGTCTGTGTGTGTCCTGTTATTTCTCTGATCTTGAGACTTTTTGCAGAATCCATCGCCTCTTGAACTTTCCATTTTGTGCCTGTCTTCAGCTGGGGCTTGATTGCTTCTACCACCTTGTCTCCTGAGTCCTCCAGCATGCTTTGAAGTCTGATCTTCCCTGCTTTGTATATTCCTCCAGGATGGATTTCAGTGGTAGTTTAAGCTTTGCTTTGCGACAGTACAGCGCTATGTCAGAGACAGGGTGGGACACTGAGCCATTTCCTTGTGAACTTGTTGATTTGGGCTTCCATTGCCTCCACTATGCTGGTGTGCAGATGTCAGAGGCCACAGGAACTTTGGTATCAGCATGAACTGCAGACACCAGACCTTGTATTTGCCAGGGACCCACACTGGTCAGTGGTCTCCAAGCCTTCTTCCGACATCTGTTTGGTTTCTTTTGCTCTTTATGTGTCTTTCAGGGTATCATCATACCATCTTGCAAGGCTCTTGACTGGCTGTTCTGTAACTGTGGAATGGCCTGGTTGGCAACACTGAAGACCACAGATTTGGCCAATTTCCCTTTCCTCAGTTAGAGACTCTGTGATTTCTTTGGTTTGAACTTCATTCTGGATGAGGCAACTATGTCGTTCAGCCTCTCCAGCACATGACGTGTCTCCTTCTCTGGATGAAATCCCTGTAGTGTCATCCATGAAGGCCTTGAGAGGGGGTATCTTGTATCCATCGCCAAGGTCTGTTTGTCTTGCGTTGCTTGTTGCTGCTTTCAAGATGACTTCCATTGCCAGCACAAACAGTATTGGGGAAATTGCACAGCCCATTGCTATGCCCACTTCCTAGTTGATCCAATCTGTTGTGTACTCCTTGGTAGAGAACCACATTGAGAAGCCATTGAAGTACTTCTT